>JAANSO010000456.1:0-32460 GCA_036507315.1 Lepidocyrtus fimetarius
CTTGTAGTGGACAAGTAATTGATTTTTAATCAAGTTCGGTATAACGGAATCCCCGGAATCAATTTATTGAAATCTTTTTTATTGAATACGGAAGGCTTTAGATTTTAAAGGAAATGCTAACAAAGGGAAGCTCTAGGATTAAAATTCTAGTTTACCTGGAATACTAGAAAAGAAGAATCAACATTTGTGAAAAATAAGTGGTGGAACAATTGTAGAAAATTCGAGATCCCCCCACCAGTGGTACCTTTCTGGTCATCCTATGACGATGACAATAAAATATTCTGTGGAAGTTCTGGAGTACGTGTAGTAGCCTACTAAAATATTTACCGTTTCTTTTTTCCCTGGTTTTAAACCACCAACACTGGTAACACTAGCCAGCCTACTACCCTCAACGTGATCTCTCTACCTTTTTGAGAAGAACACGCGGAGATATTCCAGCGTTAATTTGCTCAATGCATCCGGCGAGAGTTGAAGAGGGAAAACCATCAAATAAAAAACTTGATCAATTCATTTTTGATAGTTTGCTATAGCCTCGCCCTGAAAACATTTGCTGGGTTTGCGGTGGCAAATAATTATTTTTAATACGCATGTTAAATGCAATTTTTGAGAAAATTTAACTTCAAAATATTCACGCATGTAAATGCATAGGTTTAAAAATCAATTTTTTGTAGTTTTTTCCCAGTTCCCAGAGGAAATTTCCAGAAAGGGGCAAGAAGGACGGAAAGGTAGATTTCCCTTGTGCACACCTTTACGAGATTTGTTTAATTTTTAATGTCTACCTTTTCAAACTCTTATTCAATAAAATTTTTGAAAATTATCAGCTGATTACCAAATATTTTTCAAAAATAATTTATTGATTTTTTACCCAGCTTTTACCGAAAATAAGGATGGTTTGAGGCAAATTATAATCCTCTAAGATATCATCTTGCTCTTCTCCTTCATCATGTAAAATATAGAAGAAGTTTTTATGCCATGACAGGAAAGTAAATTGTTATATTTATTTTTATCCTTGTTGAACAAGGCTATTTTCATACAGCTTCAATCCATCTTTGAAAGCAAACCTATGGTGAATATTCCTTGAAAAACTAGGCTTTGTATGAACACATTGGAACATTTCACACTTGACTCCTAGTCTCTCCTTACACGTCCATCCGTCCACCATATCACCTCGACCTACGTGGTTCCGGTAAATGTTTTATATCTCCTATCTTACATGGGCCCCTTTCGTAAACTACGTTAGAAAATGTTCTTATTTTGTTTAAGAAACGAATAGATCCCCACATGACCAGAAATGTTATTTACGAACTGGGCCCAGCAAGAATGCAGAAGAGCATTTAAAAAAATAATATATGTGCTGCTGTCTCAACGGAAATGGTCTGAAGCGGGGTAAAAAAGTATTTTAGTTGGATGAAATTTCAGAATACCCGGAATATATACACAAGACTCGTAGTCTGACTGACGGATCATAAACCTGAAGATGATGATGATTGTTAAGGTGTTTCGCAGAGAAAAAAATAAGCGGAAGTTCTTTTTGGGATGATGAAAAAGCGATAAAATCGATCTGGGTAATATTTTAGCAGAATATTTTAATTCTTTTTCGTAAAGAAACGAGAATATTTTTTGCCTATAAAAACGTCTATGGAAACCCGTAATTACTAAAAATGATCGATTAATTTTATATAAAACTCCATAAAGCTTTTTTGTCTTGAAAACTTTTCTAATCTTTGTTTCTTTTATTTCAGTTTTGAATAAAATTTTCAATCCGATTTCCTATTTTTACCTTTACAACTTTTTTGTTTCTAATTAAAGCACTTTTAATCTATTTTAAGGTACCTTATAGCGGAGTTTGTACGTTCTTTGATAATAATTAACTAATTATATAAAAATTGTAGAAATTAAAATTCTCTCTTTTCTTCCATAAATTCTGTAACAGAAAGAGAGAAAAGTCGTAAACTACAAATCTACCTTTTCTCTTTCATCAAAGCATCAATGTTTTCATTTTTTTCACGAAATCCGTAAGAAAGCGATTTCTCATTTGAACTTTATGGTCAGAGTATCTGAGATTAGGTTGAGCAAGCACCGTTACCATGATTTATGATGTTGATGATTCTCGTTTGATGATATAAAGGGAGGCCCCACATTCTTAATCCTTAACAAAAGGAAAATGCATTTCTAAAAACTTCTCTAGCTTCCTTCGTTATTGTTTGCCAATTGCTCTTTTCAATTTTTTCCCTTTATACATATTTTAGTATTTGCATCTCTTTTTCATCTGCATTGGAATATGGTCAGGGAGAAAAGGGGAATAATCTGGGCTAAAATCAATACAAACGTGAAACTCCGCTATAACGAACTTGAAAAGGGTACGTTATATAATTTTATAATTTTCCGAAATCCTAAATCTTTAAAAGCAGGTGAAATTTTAGTGGTCAGATATTCAAAAAATTAGAAGCGTGTGCAGAGTGTGCAGAGCTTGAACTTTTTAAAAGCGGAACTCCGACTGGATTCCCTTCGCTACACTTTACTTTTTATTCAAACCAAGAGTTTCCTCTCCTGTTTAGTACTTGGTTTATCTTCGCTGCATTGCACTTTTCACAATTTACTTTCGAATCAAAGGTAATGCTTACATCTTAAATTCAAAAATCATCATAGTGCATGACAGAGTACTGCAATTAACACATTTGCATTAACAATTAAGTCTATTTCTAAATTGATCAATACCTACTCAAGTTGATGAAAACGAGGAAATAAAAAACAGCTCTTTTCCAGTGTGGATGAAAAACTATTTTATTTGGATCCAGCTCATCTTTTTCAACATCTTTGTTTCTAGTGTGAATGCTGGCCAAAAAATCAATTTCTTTTCTATCATTTTCTAAACAATTCCTATCGTAACCTGAAGCTAAAATAACAGAAATACCTTTTCCATTAAGTTTATTGGCCTTAGATTATCAAGTGCTATTCACAAAAGTCAAGATCCAGTAATGGATTAGAATTTTTTCCAAAAAACTGGATTTTTTTCCATTTTACCCCAATTTCGAAAAAATGAGGAAGCCGCGTAAAAAGTAAATAAAGCTAATGACGAAGAATATTTTTGAAAGGATAGTGAAGAAACGCTCTGTTGAGCAAGAAACCTCAGAGTTTTTAAAGTTTGCAAATAAAAATATGCAGCTGTTACTTCAAAAGGTAAAAATCCACATGGGACATGCTTTTCTCTAATCAAGAACATTGAAAGTGACACTTTTCAGTGCAAAAACAAATATTTTTAAACGAATGCTTTATAAAATAACTAATTAAAATCCTTACTTCCTCTTCCCCGGCTGCGGTGTTCACCGAATCCATACTCTGGCTCAAAGCGCTGGAGTTATCCATACCAAAATAAATTGATCACAGATTTTGCTAATGAGATTCTTCTTTTGGATGGAAAGTCAATTGCTCCTCGGTTTTCCACGCTGTAAATTAAAAGAATTGAAATTAGTTATTTTATTTAGAGCATTAAACTAGATTTAAATGTTTAAGAATCGCATGAGATCATTTACAAGGATAAAGGATATCATATGCTTCGGATCAAGTTTTAATTTAACAGCTGATCAAAGTACCGCTGTAAAAAAGGTAGCTTTTCTTTCAAATGTTTATTTATTCTTAAAAAAGAGGAGAGGCTGCTGTCTGGTGTTGACGACATCTGACATATGGAATCCGTTCAAAACTCCACAACTGTAAAAAATGACCATTTCGAAACCAGTTTCAGGTACGTAGCAATGGGAAGTTGAATAGTCCCGTTCATTTGCTAATATGTTCCATGTTTTTAAAATCGTAAATATTTTAAAACAAGGAAAGTATTGAACAGGGAAAAATATAAGCGGGAATGCTGCAGAGTGAAGAAAAACATTGCCTTGCCCTAAATAAACGTTAAAGCTCTTTTCTTGAAAATAATCTTTCGACAAGAAACTGTCTCTAAAATATTTTATGTTGCTTAATCACATTATCTAATATTTTTAATATTACACAAAAATACAGGTTTTCTGGAATAATTAGAAAATCTGGAAGTTTTAAAAGTATTTTTTGCATGAAAACAAAAATCTGCTTCGACGTCAGATCATCACGACAGACAGGGAGGGCCAAATGTAAGAAATAGAATGACAACCTGAAAAGCAAGAAGCGTTCTCATCACCACCAGCCCATGTAATAACTCAGGTTTGTGTATGTTGCACAGTAAAAGTGGAGGAAATAGAGCAGAATTCCTATGACAGGCAAATAACCATTTTTTACAAATGCAAATATTTTAAAGGGGGGTCAGCTCTAGTAATTTCATATCTGTTTTGCTTATCAAATCATTGAAAATTATTCTACTTGTCCGCTATAAAAAAGTTCGCTATAACGCAAATCTATGCAAATCTATTTTTCTTGTTGTTGACGCATTGTCAGATAATTTTATAAAATATTTAGTTGGAATTGGATAATGAGAAAGGATATTTGGTATAAAATATCCAATTTCATTTGCCGCAAACTTTTTAACACTCAGATTACACCACAAACCGTGTTTCTATAAATACGAGGTTGGTCCATGTCATGCTTTGATAATTTCATGTAATGTTATACCCAAATTGCCTTTTTTATTACAGACATTTAAATGTTTTTAATAGTGACCAGAAGGGCACATCCTTTCATCATCCTTTGCAATCTTGTCAAAACAATAAAAAAACCTACGCATTTCTAATTTTACTAACAGTTTTGCTCATTTTCTACCTAAAGCTTACTTCCTTTCAATAATTTAAAAAGTTATTTTCAACGCTTCACAAATTTCAGATAAAATTGTGACCTTTTAATAAAATTGAATTCGACTCTGGGGCTGTTCATAAATACGACCACGGTGGTCTACAATGAGAGGTGACAAAGATCACGTCATATACGAACAGTTTCTTTCCAAAGAACAACCGTTTTCCACAACAAATAACAAACAAGACTATAACGACGTTTTAACGTCTTTCCTGGCACGTGTGTTGAAAAAATGAAGACAGGATGCTTGAAAAGAATTAAATTATGATTATGCTTGGCGATGATGCAAATGATTGAATGAAAAATAACAGCAGGAAAGAGATTCTTTTCTCACACTCGTCTCTTTCCAAAGAAAAAAGATAAGCCTGTGTTGTGGTGATGACGAGCCACACAGATTCAAAGACTTTGTTTCATTCAACCTCTCATCACTTCACTCTCTCTCATGATCCTTGTTATTTCTAGTCTGCGTAGATTTGTTTGCTTTTACTATCCCCATTCCTTGTGGGCTTTGCTCTTTACCCCTTTTTAGATTTAATTGCACTTTCCAGTTCAAAAAAATACATGTACAATTGTATCAATCAACACAATCAATTTTAAAGAAAACAATTTCTTTTCATTTGTGACAAAATTAGAAAAGATTATCTTTCAGTTAAACTCCGCTATAACAAACTTAAATTCAAAATACTTGTCCACTATAAGTAAGGTTCGTTATAAAAAGAGGTCGAGAAAAAGTATTGCTTACCCACAAAATTAACTTTTACGCAACTTTGCACTCTTTTTTCACTTTCAAAACTGGGAAACTAATTTCACAAAACTTTTTTGCTAAAACGTTTTATAAAATAGAACAAAGCAAGAACTGGACTTGTTGTTCCCTCAACTAAAAACCCTGGACTAATCTACTCCCAACTCAATTAAGACAGATGCTTCTTTGTTTTCAGGTGGAAATAAAAACCGCTACAGTGAAAAGGTTAACAGATGTGGAATGAGGATGTTTTTAGCGTGTGCTTTAAACTTAATCGGAAGTAAAAGAAGTTCTTATAAAACGGAAGGCACGAGCCAAAAACAAAACTTCTCTAAAAAGAAACCTACCTTTTGGCTTAAACCGCGTACCGTGTATAAAATAATAATGGGGAAAACAAAGGGTGAAGGGATACAACTTTGTTGCTTTTTTACCAGCCTCCCTTTTCACTCCTCCCCCAAAAACCACCGCCTGCTGCACTAGAAAACAAGTAGTTTAGAAAAGGAAGTTATTCTGAGTGCGATGTGGGCTTTAATTATGAAAAAGGTATCAGTTGCACCCATTCTTTCAATTGTGCTGACCAGATGAAAATAGAATTGGGCAGATTGTTCAAATTTTTGCAAATTTTACCGTAAATAAATTACGGAGTTGTGCCAAATGTATTTGTATGCATACTCAAATTCTCTAGAGGTTTCTTTTAGCGGTGTTTAATCAGTAGTAGGAGGTTCTACATAGAATATTTTCGAATTTGATAATTATTTCGATATTTCAAATCATTCATTTATTTTATTAAACAAAAACCGCATGAAAATACTTGCCAAAAAAGAGAATGAAGATTTATTTGAGGAAATTCGAAATTCATTGAAAAAAGTACTTTTCTACATCATATGCCTTATCACCTTTCTTTTCCACTTGAAAAAAGCAGATTTTTCATTTTGATATGTTTTACATTGCTTGGTCATTCATCCACCTGCCCAAAACTACTTCCTCCTGTTTATTAACAGAAATTGCTCTCAGAACCTCCTCGTCAGAGTTCACCGACATAAAGTCAACTACTGGAACAACGGGTTCAAAAATACATGCATTGGTCAAATTAAATATTTAATCTCGCGTAAATTTTCAAACTCCGCTATAATAAACCCTTTGCTTATAATGAACAAAACGAGAAGTTGTGAAAAGAGAGTATTCCATTTTTATCCATAAAGTTTTGTATTTATTTTTGGTTTCCTTCCATCTGTTTTTTATCCCAGCGAAAAAAATACATTCATTACGAGCTACTGCTTTTATTCTTCAGAGAAGAGCCACTTTCTTACAAAAAACTGGTGTGGTAAGAAGATTGTGAGTGGCACGCGACTCCTGTTTGCCAAATGTTTCTTTTTTCTTAAACATGTTCTTACTTCTCATGGCGAGCTTCATTCATTTCAGAGATAGATTTACTTTATCCCCACCTTCTACTACCAGCAACCAGGTAGGTTTCCTCAAACTCTGCTATAGCCATACAATAGTACATTTCAAATTCTACCTGTCCACTATAGCAAAGTTTTATTATTTTAAAGAGTTTAAAAATTAACTCTGTCCAAGCTTTCATGAATCAATTTAGATTTTCAAATACAATCTTTTATGAAAAGTTGAAAAGTCAGAAAGTTGGAGCATATGCCTACAAAAAAACTTGACAATGAGCACACCTGGTGATGATGAACCATTGCTATGATCATCTTAGCGGAAATGAGCCATGAGCTGGGTTTTTTTCTGGTATATAAAAAAGGGGATGCAGCCAGACGATGTTATGATGATTGCTGTAATTCTTGCAGCTCTGGTTGCTACTATTTGACTGATCATCATCTCCATCATGTAATGTGGAGGAGGCAGGGAGGGGATCATCATCTTTCTGTATCAAATAATAAACTGCGCATTCTGCACTTGAAATGTGTGTTTTGGGTTGCTATGCTCCAATTGTCCATCCTTTCTTGTAATGTAATAATAATTATTTTTGGGGAAATTTTCAATGTTTTTGATTGATTGTTTTAATTTAGGTGATTGGTATTGATTAAAATGTTTTCTGCACTATTTACAAAAGTACCTGCAAATTTTTAGCTTGTCAGCACTTTGCTAATAATTAAAAAAATCTAATTAACTACTTTTGCTATTAAAGTTGAGTGCATGTCTGAAAAGTATATTTCAATGGTAAATGTAATATTTGGAATTTATTTGACAAACAACATTAATGCGAGTAATTACGATAAATTAATTACTTGTCCACTATAGCCAAGTTTTACTCAATTTGTGACTCATAACACCCCAATGAAACTTACAAATAAACACATCCCTTGTCCCTTTAAATTTGAAACGGAAAAGTGCATAAAATAATTTTAATCATCATCAGCATCAACAGTCAATGAAAATGGTTAACTTTCGGACGTGCATTTCCGTCCGTAGCTTCTGGGCAGGATATGAAATGAAACAGGAAAGGATCAAGCTTACTCTCACCCTTCGTTTTTATTTACCTGAGCTTTCCATGCCCTCACCTCACTCACCACACGACAAAACCAATTGTTTAAAAAAACAAGCAAAAACACTGTTCATTCAAAGTTCCTTTCAAATTATAGTTTATCCTGTTTTCTTTGTTTTCATTGCTGGAAATGCGCATTAATTAGGTTATATTGTCTTGTTCACTATAAGGAAGGTTCACTATAGCAGAGTTTAGTTAAAATTTAGATTTTGTTGCAAATCAATAATTAAAAAGGTGCATTAGCCGATTACCCCATTCATGAATAGAATGGAGCAAGCACTGGATTTTGCCATGACAACTGTGACAACAAACTTTGTTTTAACACAACAGAGTAAAATATGTACATAAGTGATCGCCTTCAACAAAACGTTACCCCTCGGTAGCTATTCAGGGCTTTTTACGAGGGCGAGCTTCTTTCTGCGTGCCTTTCTGATTCATTGTCAAACTGGGGCTAGTCCAATGACATCTGCCAATGTGTTTCTACATGTATAATTAATTTCATCTCCTTCCTATCTCCCTGACATAAACTTTATGGGTGAAGTCCGACCAAGATTGTTTGAAGGGATAAAAAGAAGCAAGGATAAGAAATAGGTGACATGGTCCACATATCAACTGTCTTTTTTTTATCAGAATTAAAGACACGTTCTGTCTGCTTTTTTATAATGCTTTGACTTTTTTAGACTGAAATGGTTATGAAAATACCGTATATTCTGTAGTTGAACACCGGGATTTTATTAAAATTTAACACTATTTAACTAGAAAGATCTAGAAAACAAAAAATTGATAATTTCCTTATTTTACTTACCTTTTAGATCGCTGGGGTTTACGCTGTTTTCTTCAAGTTGTTCAATCAGTTAAAATGTTTAATTGTCCTAATCCAAATAATTGGATATAAAAAACACGATATGTATTTTGTTGCACCCTTTGTTAGAAACTAAAACAGTACTTTTTAATCGTCAAAAACAAGATTTAGGCACTCTTTCTGAGAAACTTTTAAAATTTTTTGTCTTTTTTAAAGATTTTTTAAATTTCAGACTTGATTAATTTTTGAGTCGCTTTGATTTTAAGGCGAGAAAAAGAAAGGTGGTCAGTTCTTTTTACGTTTCTCAGTATAATTCTGTACAATTTACCCTAAATATACACTTTTTTTGGAAAGAATATTTTGATATGTATTTGTTGCTGTTTTTATATAAAACAGATAACGACGGTATTTTGATTATCTTGTAAAAGTTTCACTTTTAATCACCTGAAAATAATTAATGTCCACAAAATAGAGACACAAATGAGAATTGATGAGCGGCTGTCTTTTTCTGAGACAGTTATCGGGAAAGTGGCTTTGCCTTGACGGGTGAGTCTTGAAAAGGTGAAAATGGAACAGTTCCGGAATCTAAAAAAGGAAGAACATTTTTAAAAAATTCTATTCAATCTCGTACAATGGATTAAAATAATTCCAACGTTTTTTATAGGTAGTAAAATAAAACCTTAAGAAAATGCTGGGGCGAAGAAAGCCTTTTTTTAATTTAAAACCTTTTCTTGTGTTGTGAAGTTGTACAGAGAAAGGAATTGGTGCGGTGTGCTAAGACAGGTAAAAGTTTTCTCTTTCTTTCGGAGTTGTGTGACCAAGTTACGTGCTCTATCAACAATGTGTGCCTCTTGGTAAATTCAAGCCCTCTATATACCCCAACCAGAATAACTTTTTATGCTACGGCTTTTTACTCGGGTTTATAAAATGGATGAGTACGGCATTAAAAACGGCTCGTGTGTGTGTTGGATTTGTGGGAGCAGTAGCAGCGTTTACAAAATGCAATACGCGTTATTTTTGGATATTATTGGGTGTTGCGTAAAAAAACTTAAAAAGTTGACCACACACTTTTTTTAAATTGTTAAAACTTTGTAAGAAAAGAAAGGCTTTATCCACTTGATAATTTCCAGATAAAAAGAGACAGGAAGTTTACTATAGCGCCATCACTCTGCCAAATGCAAATAATAAGCTTAGGATGGACATGTACGAATCTTTTATGCTTTTTTGACAAAAATGACGTTATTTATTATGCTTGCTCTACTATGCAGTATGCTAGTTTTAATACATTAGAGACTACGCTATATATACATGGAGGTACGTATAGGGCGGTGAATAATTAATTAGAATAAAAGGGAGGGGAAAGGTTTTTTCAAATTATTCAAAACAAGGATTTCATAAATCGATATTTGTTTATGAACAGGATTGTATGATTTTCCATTGTTAAACTAATTGGTTAGTTAATTTTGATTATCTGTTAAAATAGAAATAGTTTGGATAAAATTATTTGCCCTTAATCCTTTGTTTCGTAACATGTAATCTTGTTATGACAAGAATGGCTGTCCACTTGAGAAATTTCTGTCCTAGAGCAAATAAATTTAAGCCTTACTGTAGGCCTCTCGTGCAGATCTTTTCAGATGTACCAGTTTTAATTGTTCTAAAATACGAATCTTGTCTGAAAATATTTTTCAACAAGGTGACCTTTTAAATTCTAAGAAAATTAATCTGTCGAAAGGAGAAGTGCTCAAACAAAGAAATGCTTTCACAAAAGATTCTCTACTGCTTAAAGTAATTGGCTAACCTCAACTAATTTATTAAAAAACATCATCTATTTAATTGACATGTACATAATAGGATTAGTAAAAATTTACACGTGGACAATCTACTAATTATATGGAGGCTCCGGTATAGTGAGCCTTATAATAGTAGTTGAATTTTAAACAAGCCATTTGTAAAGTTCATTACATCGGAGTTTACCTTGTTTATTCTATTTTCTAAATATTAATTTCAGCAGTAAAATTTAACGACGTAGAAGCTTAATGTTAATACGAATTCAATTAGGAATGGTCACAATTGCATTTAATTTAGCTTTTTTTACAAAATATTCAATATTACTGCTAGAAAGAGGGGAAAACCCTAGAAAAGGTCACCTTTCCAGCAATGGCTAAGTTCCAGAAGAAAAAAAGCAATAAAACATTTTTTTCTACGTTGTTTTCCAAGTTAAATTTAGATATAAATATATTGATTGACAGTTCTTTTATGAATAATTTACCAATGAATGTAATAGTTTCGTGACCAAAAAAGAATTTTTGACGGGGTAATTGAATAAGGAATTTTTATCGGCTCTTTAGAGGCACGAGGATGAAAACTATGCGTAATATTTTTAAAAGCTTTTCTCCTTACAGTTGGACATTTTGGAAGTGGACATTTTTGAGTGTATTGTCCTCTCTTTTCATTTAAAGTTAAATACACATTTAAGTTGTGCTACATCCTACTACTTGTCCACTATAAGGAAGGACTGCTATAGCAAAGTTTCTTAACGGCTTGATTTTTTCTTTTTCACACAGAAATTTACATAAAATCCAACGTTTGGTATTTTTTCCAATAAAAACCCCTCCACCCGAGGACTGATTTAATAATCGCATGAGCTTTTCAATAAGTATTTACGGAATCTCCTGAAAGAATGCTTTCCTCGATAATCAAAAGTGTATGGTTTTTATGATAAAATCAAAATATTTCCCAATTCTTATCAACCTCAATTAGAAAAAGAATGTACGTTTACCTTAATCAACTCCTTTTTTTCCTTATCAGATTCAGAAAAATACGGGAAAGTGTCAAAGATTTAAGTATGATGGTGGTTATTTTTCCGCATTGCTGCTGTTCCAAAGGGTTTCATTCCGGAATGTCCATTTCTACCGCCAACCTCCTCCTCTTCTTGATGATTATAGACAATCACAGTAAACTTTAGGTAATCACCTGGAATCGTACATTCCAGAATTCACAAATATACTCCACTTGGAAACGGAAATTAAATGAAAGTTTTGTAGCGAACAAAGCAATTAAATCCTTTCATGGTTTTGCATAACAGAAAGATGATAGAGTGATAAAATTAACGGCAGCAATTATATTAGATTCCTTGTAAATAATAATATCCTACTAAAACAGAGAGAGAGAGAAGAATAATAAAGATGATGATGAGAAAGAATGTCAGAAGGAAAGTGATATAGACACAACAGCATTAACAATGTATTGCAATTCTTGGGAAAACAGCTTATTCCAGGGTAATAATAAACGATGCATTGGTAAACATAGAGTATACGTAAAGAAAATCGGGGAAGAGCCAACAACATCAGAATGACAGGGATTGAAAAGATTGTTTCGGAGAAGTCAGAAAAATTTTCTCCCTTGTTTCTGTGGAAAGCTGGAAAACGATGGAGGATAAGAAAGCATGGAAATGGGAGAGCGGAAGATTACTCAAAGCATGTTTCCTACAAGATTAACAGTACTCTTTCCACGTATCTTTCACTTTGTATTAGGCAGCATGTCTAAACCACGAGAGTTTACGGAAGGGGGCTTTTTCGGGTTTTAACGGGTTTTTTCCATCTCCAAAACCCCTTTTCCTCTTTCTAGACAGGGACAAAGGTTAAAAAACCCGGGGTTTTATACAGCAGATACAAAAGGTGGAGCGAGGACAATGCATCTTTTGTCTATGCTTTTTAGAAAACACTTTTCACAAAGTATTTTCTCGTAGAAACGGGACTCCGTTTTAATAAAGCTGTTTTAACATATTGCTGGATAGTTGCTCTCGGCTGTTCTCATCCCGCTTTCGTTTTCCTCTGAAAAAGAAAGTTGATGAAGAGCGAGTGTTTTACTTCATAGAATTTTACGTGGAAAGGAGCCTCGTGCATGTTTGGAAACCTTTCTCCAATGTCTCCTCATGTACTGTGCTTTTCACTGGGTGGTTTTCATTTTCAGTTGAAGAACACTTTCAACCTGAAAACCTAAAATATTATAATGAGGGGAAATGCTCAAATAACTTTTGAAGTTTAAAATTTAATAATAATTGATTTTGTTAAGGCAAATAGTACATGTCTACTATAAGGAAGGTCCACTATAGCGCAGTTTTTTATTTTTCTTGGTAAATGCACGAGAGTTTTACTAATTGATAGGGAAAAAACACGCATACTTCTTTAGTCGTTTATAAAATGGGCTTTGCTATGGGACATGGAATGGGAATGGTTTCATAGCGAATAAACAAATCAATTTTCCTTCTGAGTTTTAAATGACGAATGAGCCACTACACTGTTTTGTTATTTAGTTTTTTCAGGTTTGGATTTCCATGTTACCCAATCCATGTAATTATAAACCTCCAACCTGGTAATTACATTCTGTTGATTAGTTCGACAGGGTTTTCTTTAAATGGTTTCGAGATTAGGAAACAAGAAAATGAACTCCAAAAGAAACATGAACATTAAAATGAACTTTATTTTCTCTAGTTTCGTTTTTGCGGAATTTATTCAAAAATATACTTAAATAACACTATGTACAATTTCTGCAAGAAAATTATACAAATGATTGTTTAATTGATAAATGAAATCAAATCAGCTGAAAGCAAACTGCGTTGTTATCTATTTTACCAAACCAGACTATACCTTTTACTCGTTTTCCCTACGGGTTTTCCACAATTTTTAATCAAATTCCATTGACTTGTATAAATATTTTTAATCACGATATTTTACACTATTGCATTTTATACGCACCAAATACTAAAACGTAGGTTAATTTAATTTTTTTACGATTTACACATTTTCTTCGCTTTCCCATTCTAAATCTAATGTAGTGATTGCTAAATTGATGACTTTAAATTCTTCTGGATGACTGACAAAAAGATTATTGTACAGTTTAAAATGTACTTAAGAGCGTGCGCAAATTCTTTAATCGATGGAGTGAAAGCGCAGGATTGCTCTGCCTTGTATTTCTGAATTGCAAAGTTTTCGAATCACTTCTCGAGCCTGGTCTGCAGGAAACACTGTGTGTGGAGGTGGATACACCTGGAAATAATTAAAATTGTAATTACGAAATGTTATGTAATTATTGAATGTTTGTGTACCTTTTCACTGGCCACAAGATCTACGAGTTCTTTGAGTTGATCAAGAGTGCCGACATCTACAGTTTTTATTGTTTGTTGTCGCTCATCAGCCCTTTTGCTAAATTTTGGGAGTAGTCGTTCCGCAACTTCGGCGCTGATTAGTACGATCCCACCCTAGAAAAGGAAAATGATTTTAACCCGGGTTTTAATTCAAATCTCAATCTGCTAATTTATACCTTGCTGAGACACTGAAGTGATCTATGAAGACTTCTGGAGGTAGTTCCGAAATCAATAACAACGTCCACCTCTCCCTCACAGCAATCTTTGGTGCGTTCAATTAGTACTCTTTCGTAACAGTCTTCATTCCATTGGACCACATCCACTCTGAGAAAAAGGACAACAATCTTGTTTAATCAAATGAGTTTGATTAATTTTAATTAAAGGGATTTAGGACTCACTTGGCAGCTTCTTTAGCCAGGAGAATCCCCTCGTCACGAAGGCAAGCCACGACAAGAAGTACTTTATCTTTCACATCTTTTAGATAATATTGGGCGAGACGAAGTGCCCAAAGAGCTAGACCACCAGTTCCAACCACAAGTACGCGAATGCGGCCTAATCAAGAGGAAAAAATAAATTAAAACATTCTTTTATTGTAGATTTTGAGGAAAAATGTCATACTTGACTCTCCAAGTGTTTCCAGTCGCTTCATAATGTAATGCTTTGCTACTTGAACGGTATTCATAGCCCAAAGGGCACCAGTGGGAAGCATCGCCGCGACACTTAACGGCATGGAGTCCGGAACTTTAACTAAATGTTGAAGATCTGGAACTGTCATGTATTCAGCATATCTAAAAAAATTAAATGAAATGATTAAAAGATAAGCAAGGAATAATTTAAAAAGTAAATATTTTTGATCTTACCCATGCGGCACTCCTTCAAACGGGTACACAACGACTTTATCCCCAACTTTGATCTCAGAACTGGCTGCAATCTCTTCCCCAAGTGCTTCAACGATCCCGGCCACTTCATAACCTGGGAATAGCGCTGCGTCTCTGACTCCATAGTGTGATAAGCCAACCCCTCCGGGCCCAACCCCGGGACCTCTACCTCCTTCTGGTGGGGTGGGTTGCCCACTCAAGCAAACATTTGTGGAGACATCCCCCGTAAGGCTGTTTAAACTAGTTATACTTGAGGCGCTTGAAATGCTCGTTTGAGAAGTTGCCTTGGGACGATAGCATGCTCCAGCACATTCCACCTAAACATTTAAAAGTTAACTAAAACTGCAAAGTTTAATTAAAATTATGCAAACTCACCCGAATACGAGCTCCAGTGGGGGATACGTCGGGAACGGGAACGTCAAAACTGAACACGCAATCTTTAAGAAGCGGCCCAGGGCTTTCGATGCTCACTTGTCGGCAAAGTTTACTGCTCATTGTGGACACTGGCTGGCTGGGCATACTATTCACACGCGCCCTATCCAAATTTTCAATTATATTATTTAAATAATATTTAGCTTTCGGGTTAGTTTAAGCAACTTAAAGTAGTTCACACTTGATTGAGTTTCAACAACTGACTTATTGATTGGCCGTTTATAGGTTCTCTGAATAACTTTTTTTGACATAATGACATTAATAGAGATAACCTTTGCCAAAATAAAGATTTCAATTGTCTTGATAAGCTTGGCATTTTTTATCTCTTATCTGTTTTCCACCTTTTCATACCATCCATCATAAACATTGGCCTTATCTTGATTAAGAGCAGTTAATTACTTGTTTACTTAAAGGTAATGGAATTAGTGTGTTATTGAATTGCCTATATTAATTACTGTAATTACTTGTCAGATAAGCACGCCACGTTTTAGTTGCAAAGATTAAATTTAGAACATGTTTTAGCTTCTTTAAACAATGCAAACTGTACCTTTACCGTTTTCTATCTGTTAGAGTTTGACTGTACTTTGTACGTCAAAAACTGACAAAAATATAAGTTCACCTCTTTCCCTCATGATTGATAAAAAAGATTGACAATTGCAAATAAAAATATTATTTAAAAAAACCTCTCAACAACCACTTTGACCTTAATAAATTCAGTTTAAGAATCTTTAAAAAGAAAGATGGTAACAGTTTTTGTACACGTTCCTGTTATACTTATTAATAGACTGTTCAAATATTATTTTAACCTTCCCGTGAAAATAACGAAGGAGAAGTTAAGGTTGATACGAGACAAGCTAGCCCACGTGGAATATTTTATAAACAATTTTATGTCAGTCTTGTCAATGAGTCTGGCAAAGTTTACTTATGATTATAGTTTAAATAAACAAAAATGTTACAGCTTTAAAAAGTTAAATGTTGCATTTGTGGCGTTGTATTTTGTCACTTTTCATGTTTTTTAAAATTCCACAACTATTTCTTTAACGAGAAGCATCGTTTAAGCATCCAAACGAGACTTTATTTGACAAACGGGCTTATCTAACATGTTATCCTTAGAATACTACTGGAAACCTTTTTTATTATGTAACTATTAAAGTAATGCAGATATAATTTGCTGTTAGTAAATCTATTTTCTAACGTTGGATGGTTAATTTCATACCATTATAATAAAATGTGTTTTACTAGGTTATATTTTAATCACTACGGTCACTATCCTCCTGTTCCGCTATATTCCTCTACCTAAATAAAAAACACACATAAAAGTAAACACACAAGACATTAACAAAAACGCAATCACATTAACACACTGTAAAAAGTTGCAAAGCTTTATAAAACTGCAAAAACATAAAAAACGTATTAAAAGCGATTAAAAACCAAATTAAAAAGATTTACCGTGAAGGGCTTGCAGATTCTTCCGTCTTTGCAACACTCATGAGCCTTCCGGAGAATAATTAAAATCACACTTAAAATTTCAATGAAACCTTGAAGGGTTTACGAAACTTTCATAATAAAAAACTTAATGCTCTTATAAAACCACAGAATTTACTCGTTTAAAACCCCTTTAATCTGTTTATTTCACTATCACAATCAATAAACGGAAAAAAGCTATTAGGCCGTGATGATAAATTCAAAAATGATCAATTTGTGTATCTTAAAAATGAGCAATTTCTCTTGAAATCCCTTTCTATGGTGAAGATCCCAATAAAATTCTGGAATTTAAGACACAGAAAGGAAAGAACGTAGAATTTGAGATGCGTTGAAGTAGATGACACAACTTCCACCAAACAAAAACAAGTTCAAAGAAGACTCTCTGCCATTCCACCTTTCTCTTTCTTTCTCTCTTTAAAGCTATATATGAGAAAACGTTCACTCACTCACCGCGTGTTCACATCGATCGGTTTTAGAGTCGTAGTTGTACCTACTTTTACTTCCATTTTAAAACAGGTTTCCATATGTGGAAAAGTAATGTTTTGTATCCCTTTCTCTTTCCTACTTGCCTATCATCTACTTTGGAATGGGGAAACTCTTTTTTAAACGTTTTGGAAGGAAACAGTCTGGGGAAAGGATTTTAGATGGCGGAAGGAGGAAAGTTTAAAGCGACAGACTTTGGTACATCCAACATTAAAATTTAACTATCTGTTCACTATAAGGAAGGTTCACTATAGCAAAGTTGTATGCAATTATTTAACGAGTTTTTATGCCAGAGTAAAGTATTATTCCGTGATTTGAATGCGAAACAGAGAAATTAAACGTTTTAAATTTATTAAAACAACAAGTTCGTGTTGCTGAGCAAAAGTACAATGATGTAAATGCTTTAAAGCTGGAAACCCCTGCTCAAGCTAAGTATAATTAAGAGAAATAACACGTCATGACAAAAACAATTGTCTTGTGTAAACTAGTTTTGCAATAAATCTACGCATGAAAACTCTACACGCAAGTATCTCGTACAATATTGTCACAAAAGCTATTAAACTAACATTACGTAACTATCTGTTCATCTGTTAAACTACTATTATTAACAAAGTTAACTTAAAGAACTTGCAGTACTAATGATGTAAAAGTGAATTTAACTCTGTCTTTAATGCAGAACTGGTGGACTCGTATGAAAATGAAAGTTCTGCATTAAAAGGCATTAAATCCACGACTTATCCAAACGATAATTCTGTACCGGAAATCATTCCTGATTTCTACTGGCTTTAACAACAAACTCATAACATAATTTAAAGGTTTTTTATATTAATTACAAGTAACTGCAGTTAAATACTAAAGGTTTAATTATTTTAAATGCAAAGTTCCCCTCCTGGAGTTAACGATATAACAACCCTTATTAAAATTATCTTTGTAACCGTTTCTAACTTTTTAACATCTTCTACAAAAAAACCCATTTCAGATCATCAAATCCTTCATTTCTGCAATCGTTCGCAATTGCATTCATCTTGTGTTTCATGCGGGGGGACTTCTCCTCGTCTTGAGTTGAGGTCACGAAACGCCTGCATCGTCGCCCTCTTTCCGTACCTAGGAATAAAATAAATTATTTTTTAATCACATAAGAGACACTACAATGTAATTTTTTTATACCTTTGTCTTGCACTGAAAGAGATTTTTTTCCCCAGTGAGTCCAGATAGTTTTTAACTTCTGAAGGGGATGTAAAAAGAACAGGTCTTTCGGGAAAGGTTGGGATTTCCATACTTCCTAATTGAACTTCGGGAGAAACTCCCACGACAAATAACTTTTCGATTGTGACAATTCCTAGAAAGAAGACAATCACGAGCCCCATCCTCCCCATCCTAGTTTTAAAATCTGTGGAATAATAAAAATGCAAAAATCATGTACGTGACTTGAGAAAAATTGCGAAATAGAGAAGTATAACGATGTATTTTGCCGAAGGACACACAATTTCTTCTTTACAAGGATTTGGGGCAAATTGATATGCTATTGCGTAACAATCGTAGAATTATAAAAAAGGTCATGTTGATAGAAAAGCTTTCTAGCAAACTGGGTGGCCAGTGATTTTCATACTTTCTCCGTAAAAAACCTTGCAGTTTAGTATGTTAAAGATACTCTATTGAAAATATGATCTGAAAAGGATCCACCTGGAAAGCAACAGCTAGTGCAGGGAATCCAAAGAGAAAGTTAAAAGGAAAGCCGTTTTGACAAGAACAGGTGGGTTCCGGGGCAATTTGAGAATGAAAACTAGATTAAAATGTATAAATTACCTTAGGAGTTGAGTAAAACTGCAAATTTTTATATTAATTAATTAGCAAATCCAAGTAAACTAATTTGTTTCATAAATTTATGAAAACTTGAGCTTCTTCTTTGTAAATTTAATATTTTTATTAAAATCTTGAAAATTCTTTAAAAATTGGAAAATACCGAGTAAAAGTTGGCTTTTACATTTGAATTGTTTTTGACTAGTTTATCAGTTTTCGACTTCACAACACTGATTCTTAACACTCGGGTTGGCAAAGAGGAACTGAGTACCTGTTGTTACCTTTCCAGGATAAATATACCCAACCCAATCTCTCAACTTGTTGAGGAAAATAAAAATAGAGAGTCAGAAGAATACACTTTGGGAACGACGATGTCTTTATTTTTACAAATTTCCTCGCGTTTTCCATGTCCATCCATTCAATTCATATCTTATTTATCAGCATCATCTATCTCCATGACTTTACAAGAAAAGAAAGGTAACATTGTATTGATAGAAAAGTAAAAGAATTCTCATCAACAAACATTGTACATCCCTTCCCTGGCGTATTTCAAGTGAAAAGGGGCGCTCTTCTTTGCATCTCTTGACAGTGTATAAAAGTAAAATTTGGAAGTTGTCCAATATTTGCCAACCCACGTTCAACATTCTCCGTTATTTTCGGTGTTAGGAAAAACGCCACCCGGGACAAATCACTTTTCGTTTGGAAAAGCGGACTTGGCTGAGGTTGACTCTGTAGCTCATAAACTTCGGAATCGAATCCCGGTATCGGCACAAATTCGATATTCCATAGCTGCATTCCATCCTGCTAATCAAATTGGAGTACAAGGTGGCAAATTTCCTTGCTGGTGTTCTTCCGGGGACCAGTTTTGTTCAGTAGAAAAGAAATTGTTGAGGTTATTTATAGTTCAATCAACTACTTGTCCATGCAACTTACTTAAGAATAAAACTTTTATGAATCTTTGTCAATTTGTATCAAAAAAAAATAGCAAGCATCCACCACTCTTCAATCCGCCCGTTTGAAAATCCCGTGTGGCGTCAACTGCCAATATCTCTTAGCTTAAAAAGTTAAAAGTTTGTGATTGCTTTTTTAAAAATATTTTTACAGCTTGTTCCATCAAATAAAGATTAAAAGCTTTGTAATTTCCCTCATATGGAGGTTTTCTCCTGCGTCACACTTTTACTGGAATTTTATAAGGTTTCTGTTATTTTACATAAAACAATAATTAGCTAATCTAACCATAAGTCGGAAAACTTGTCGCGTCTGGGTTTGTAATAAACATGTTTTTAACTGCGAAGTTAAAATTAAATTGCTTAAAGCCCACGTAAAAAGCCAGATTTCGCCATTTCCCTTCACAAATGGAATATTGATTACAAAATAATTTACAAATAAAAATAGGTTTTTTATCGTTTTCTCGACTTTCTCTGTATTTTACAACCTTTTTATCTTTCTTTTGTAAACTGATCTGTAATTAGCTTCTTGGAGAATATTTTATCTGTTTATTTCTACGTCATTAGCGGGAAGGATTTTGAAAGTGAAAGAATCTGAATAGAAAACTAAGTAAATTCAAGTCACAAACCTCAACTGAGAATCTCATCTTCAAAAGGGATAAGAGGATTTACTGGTAATGAGAAAAAGGATAAGTCGTTTCAAATGTGTTTCCTCATTTCCAATGCTTTCCCTCGTGCGAGGGTGGATTCAACAAAATGCGTCATTACACTATTTTACTGGGGAAAGGGTAAGAGTTTAGAGGTTTTTAGGAGTTTCTATGTAATTACAAAAATAACCAAATTGCACTTCAAAGCTCTTTTCCACGCTGGGGCATTGATAGACTAGCTAATTAATAATTCATTAGGTAATTCATCTGACCTGAAAAGGAAACTCTGCTATAATGAACGTTCCGTATAGTGAACAAGTAGTTTTTTATGTTTCGTTATGTCAAAGTTTGATAATTATCAAAATTACTTTTAAGAACGTTTAATTAGCTAAAGTGGATTTTCTTTTGAAAATCAAAGCGACCAACCACCGTCGGCATTTTTCTTAATAAAAAACTTCTTGATATGTGTCTAATGTCGCTTTGTTCTTAAAATTTGGTCGTCTTCACAGAAATTAAATTTGAGTAGCTTTTCCTTTTTTCAATGAAAAACAACACCTCATCCCTCAATCTCTTTATGTAGGGTATCTTTTTATTTGACAGCTCAAAAGGAGACTGCTTACGTGGATGATGGACAAATGCGGTTGAGAGAAAATAGTTTATGACAAGAGAGAAAGTGAAAAGGTTGCTGTCATCGTTGCTTCTCAAAACCAAAATACTTTTACAAGAGAGGAGGCTTGACAAAACTTTAAAAAGACAGGTTTTTTTCCGTAGCCCATTAAGGTTAATACATTCCAGATGACATCTATCAATCTGCATGGCAAAATCTGAAGTAAAAGTCCAATTGGAAGAAAAACTTTTAAGGAAATTGCAGCGTGACTTGAGCCTATAACAAACTTTCCTCATAAATGCGTAATTATTTTATTTGTTTATCAATAGATTGAAAAGTTGAAAAATACTGAGAAAGTTGTGTAGGTGGAACAATTATAGGGATCAGCTTTTTTTAAACGGAAATAATGTGGGGGGTAAGGGAAAATTATGGCTCTTCTGCATGGGACATGGGAACCTGTTAGAAATTAAAACGACAGGTATTGACTGAAATATTTTAGTAAAAGGTGAGCGTCCTCTTTTATCTAAAACCGTTACAAAATCTAAGCTAATTTTGGCAAAATAAAATGTTTTTATCTACGCCAGAGTTGCTAGTTGAGCTAGTTAGGGTTTAAACCCAGGGTACATTACTATTCCCAGGGTACGGGTTTTAACGGGTAAAATGGGTAAATGGGTATAGAAGTTTATTAAAATCCGTTTTCGACAGTTTTTCGCATTTTCCCATTTAAACCCAGCTTGTCAACTCTATCCTTTTCTCCACTGATTTATTCGACGATGAATCAGGTAGACGGGAAATGTCATAGTTAACTTTCATTCTTTGTTTGATAAGTTACTAGGCTTCTTTCATAATAGAACTCTGCTTTCACTCAAACCTCTCTTTTCTCTTCATGAAACACAAAAGAGATTATTTGCACAAAGGGAACTAGAAATTACAGAGATGGACACGACACAAGGAATAATAGGATTATTAAAACATTTATAACTAATAGGTATTTATTCAAAATAAATTGAAGGGGACTTTTTATAAATTGCCAACATTTTCCCTTTAATTTAAAATGAAAATACAAAGCTGGGCAAATCTAATTGTGGGGAATAACCTGCTTATCTGTTTAAAAAGCCTCAGTTGTTATTTTATAAAATATTTGCTATTCATCCCGTTTTGCATTTGCTTTAAATATTTAAACATAATTCTAAAAAATAGTTTTGTGTATTTTTCAACCAATCACAGCTGATTTGTAACCCCATTTAATAATTTCCCAACACAAAAGTGTTCCAATGGAAAATCCGGGGTTTATTAAATCCCAGTATGCCCCATCAACAAAACCCGGGTGAAATATGCTCTGCCGATAAAAATAGCAAAACAAGGAATAATATTCGCATGATACTTGACTTATTGTTACCCCAGGACCCTGAAACTACATATTCCTGGCAATTTATTTGGCCTCCAGCCAAAAATGAAACATCTCGGTCAAAAGCAGACTAGGAGAAAGGATATTCCACAAGAAACCCATAGGTTTCCTCTTTGATCAGTGAAACTTGAAGGAAAAGCTTGAATAGCTTTCTGTAGCATTCACTACCTGTAACAAAGAAACCTGTAAAGTTCCACTTTCCAAAAATATGATCCAATTTTGTCGCTAGAGTATATTAAAATTAGACTATTCACCTTGTTTTTCCATTTAAGGAACAACAAGAGAAATGATATCGATGACCACTCTACTCTGTCTACTCTGAAGAAGCCATAATTTGACAGTAATTTAATTAAACATAGCTAAAACATTTTAAGCACTCGCGACTTGTACCAAACGAGATACAATGTTCCAAAAGGAAAAATCATTGTTTCCCTTCAGGACAAATCAATTACGGGAGAACACTCGCTATAGTGAACTTTCCTTGGCAGTGTATAACGTATCTTTTTATGAGGTTTGTTATAGCAGAGTTTTCTTCCAGTACTTTCCAATGGAAAAAGCAAAGCTTTTAGTCAATCACATGTAAAAAGTCTATCTGTTTACGTCACAAGAGATTCCTAGCAATAAAAACCTTGTTTAGAATTTAAATTTAGTAATTGCTCTACTTTTTAAGAAAATACTGAATTTAATACCAGACGTCAATGTTTTTTCAATTAATAGATAAAAAGAACGTCATCTGCTGACATATTCAGATCATTATTTTAATTTGTCTCGATAAAGAGGTTTATATCATTAAATTTGAGTAAAAGTCGAGACAAAAATTTAAAATAAATCATAACTGTGGGAGGAGGGTAGGAGTGTCTGATAACTAAAAAATTCTTTTCTAATTCCCCCTCTCTTCTCTCTTTCTCCTCGTCTTTCACACTTTCACTCAAATTTTAATCCGTATGTCGCAGTGTTTTAGAGAGAAAGCAGAGACGTTATGTGTTTATGCAAAAAAGAATAACTTTTTCAGATGAAAGACTATCATTGCTTGCCTCATTATAATCCTCATTTGTTCCAAAACCTTCGTAGCGATAGGTTGCCTGCCAAACTCCTTTCCTTCTTTTTGTTTACAGTGAAAGTCAACAAAATTTGTGGTTTAATTTTAACTGGAAAATCCTTTTCGAGTGTTTTTTATATTCTTTATTGAATTGATCTTGTTTTATAAAAAAGATCCATTTCATTTTTTGTTTGACGTGCATTCATTTGTATAATACGAAACTAACGAGGGCAGGAAGCGTCTTTTTTGTCATTTGAAACGTGCATGCGTATACAATAAAGGAAACGGCCAACTTCTCATTTTTCTCACAAAACGGAATGAAAGAGGATGACAAGCTATTATACACTCTCTTGTGAAAAATCTTAATATTTTCATAATAAACTTTTTAAAAAATCCTATCAGTTTCTGGAGAATATATAATCTCCCAAATAAAAAGCTTTCTTCACTTGTCAAAGTGTTTGTTTTAAAAGTCCTGGAAGAATAGAAAGGTGACAGTTATTTTGTTGATTTATTCATCTGAAAAAAGAAGAGATGACTCAGCATTGGAAAAAGCTTTCACCGTCGGAGTTTCAACAACTTCAGGACTACGCTGCGTGTAAGTACATTTTTTTTGAATTCATCGAAAATTAAATAGTAATTAGGGGAAGATTCTAGAAAAGTTCCAAGGACGTTCATTTGATAGGCTTTAGATTCAGCATTCAACTGTTTGATGTGATATCTTGTTCTGTTATAACCAACTTAAAAGTATGTTATGCTAGACGTTTATCATCTGCGTAACGGCTAATACGGTATAAAAAAGTCCACTATAACAGAGTTTCCCTGTAATTATAACAGACAATGATAGATAAGAAACGTTTGCATTGATCACCCTTAGAGAGCTTAATAAAAGAAACGTCTCGTTTCAAACTGACGTGACTTTCAAATGATATTGCTAAAATTATCTTTGTTTACGCTATTTTGGAAAAAATAGGTCACAAATTTGATTATTTAATATAATTTTCAAGAATTTTATTGCTAGACAAAAAACAATTTTATTTTTAGGTCAGCAGTCATGTATCTCTTACTATACAACCCACTTGCATAAGAATTAATAAAAACATCGCTCACATTCTCAACGCAAAACAAATGGAGAGACAAAAAGGCACACAGATTCATAATAAATGAAAATGAAGATGAATTGAAACGGGGATTAGCAAAGACACTTCCGAACAGGGGGCTTCCTATTCAAAATTAAATCAAACAAAGTTATTAATTAAGTACGGAGAAGTATAAAGGGAAAATATGTGACTGTATGACAGTTTTAAAACAACCTTGGAACTTTGCAAAAAGATGAGAAAGCTGTTTTTAAAACGGGGTTTCATGTTTCTGTCAAAAAAGCTAATTTTACATTCAAAATTGATCTGTTTTGTCAAGGAATCATTAAAAAGTACAAGGTTGAATGACGCAAGTCCGCGCGTCACTCAAAAATTGCAGAATAAAAGAAACTGATAGGTTTGGGGAAGGATAAAGATCAATTTTTTTAAAAACCCTACTTTGATTTCTCTATTAAAATGCAACAATTGCAAATAAATGTTACGGAATGTACGAAGGAGAATGGGACTCTCCATAAATAATGTCATAACATTTGATGTTCACTCATTCATACGACTCTATCTATCCCTCATTCCTCTGAAGTATTTATCATGGAAATCAACCGGAACTTTTATTTTCATTATTTTCATTTATTACGCAGTATTTAAAACCAGTGCCCTTTATTTGCGATTTTGTTATTGCGAAAAATGCTTTTGGACATAACGGTTAATAATAACTGATTTTGACGAGGAAAGGAAGAGAAAGTTTAAAGCTATGCTGGACAAGCTTTCAATAATTTCCCTGTATATTTACCAATTTGATGGCCGAGTGAACGTTGTTTAAATTCCTACCACAAAATAAAAGTGAGCCGCTTTGCTAGGGCCAAAGTACATTGTTTGTTCTGTTTTATCTTCAAAAACCGTTGTTATTAATATGCGCCTATGTAAAATTGGGTCTTTTGAGTGGTCTCTGTTTTCCCTCTGCTCCCTTTTACCTTTTCCAATTTTGCTAGCGGTGGGGTGTCCTCGATTGAATTTCGAAATTAGATTTTGATACAAAATGTTTAAAAATGAAACTCAATGTCCTCCCAAAGTTCTTTTACTATCTAGGATTCCCGAATGTAGATAATCTCGTTTGTTAGATAACATCTTGTTTTTCTTGTTAGTTACCACCTCGTCTCGTTAAGCGAAGTTAATTAACTCTCGTTAGATACGGAATCCCTACTTTTGAAAGAATAACCGCCTGAGGAGCACAGACCGGTTGTGTGTTTATGAAGGCTCCCTTCCGTCTAAATATTCTCCAACAATTTTGTAATCCTCTTTTTCACCTTTTTTACTCAACATAAATGACCAAAACGGGGATAATTAAATTAAAACGCATTTAAAACCATTTTAAAGAATTATAGGCTTTCTCCGGCTTTTGTTCAACTTGACCTTTCATGTAATCCTCTTTTGTTTTTAGATTCCACGAAAGAGCTGAAGGATGTTGTTAATGAATTCCATACAAATCCAGAATATTCCCAGTATATTGTTGACGGAGTAAGTTGACGTTAACGAGCTTGTTCATAAATTATGTCACGGGATGACATTTAGCAAAAAAATTCTGCTTGACCAATTAAAACATTATTCATATGATGTAAAAAAAATATTTGCAATAATCTTTTTATCCAGAACGTAGACTTTGAAGGTTTTAAAGTGTTCCTTAACATGTACCTGGAAGCAGACACGCCAAATGAGTTGTGCCAACATCTGTTCCTGTCATTCGTCAAAAGACCAGCGGGGTTCCATCCAGCTACGTCAAATTCATCCATTTCTTCCTTCAATACAATCTCAGATGGGAAGGCAATTAAGGTAGCTTTCTTTTTGCGATTTTCTTTTCATATTATTGCATAAACATTTTGCTACAAAATTGCATTCAAAAGATGATTCTCCATCTACAGGAAATGGCTATGAAAAGTTCTACCGCAGCTGTTGCCGCAATAGCACCAAACAACGCTGGATCCCTGACAAATCTCGGGGTACATCCTACAACGCCAACTAACACTGCTATGGTTACTTCAAAGAGTGATATCCTCCTGTCTTCAACTACAATCTCGACGAGTACAACTTCAGGGTATTATTCACAAGAGGGGAAGTTCACAAGTAATCCTGGGAGCCTCTCTACTGCACATCATCCATTTGAAGGGCATCCCCACATGAGTAAAACTGACCTCATTTCTTATAAAAGTCGTCCAGGTATTTAAACTTGTTTTTTAATGAAGCCTCCGGCTTAAATATTGCGTATGACGGACAAACTTGTCTATAATGTACACGTTTGGATAAAAGCGGTACGCTATAACAGGGTTTGACTGTGTATTAGCAAGGTTTTATAAAAAATTGCAATAATTTTATTAATTACAGTAGATAAACTGATCCATCCCATGGTCCAGTTAACAATTGACGAAGAAGTGGCTTTGGAAAGTTCTCAAGTCAATAATAACCCTGGTAAAAACCCTGAAAAGCCAATATCCAACTGTAGAAAAGCAGAAGGTGGGAGGGATGGGGGTAATGTGAGACCTCAAACCAACTCTGTTCCTTCCAGGAAAGTCCCAAGCCAAAGCGAAAAAGCAGAGGAAATAGATGAGGGTTAGAGCACACTTTTTACCTTGTATTACTATAAAAGTTGAGGTTTTATTTAAGCTTTGTATTCCAGAGTCAAAAGATAAAAACAATCAAGACGTGGCTGGAGTTAGGATTTTGTTCAAGGATGTGATTTGTTATTTATCTTTAATTGAAGGAGGGCGACCTGAAGACAAATTAGAATGTAAAATGTTAAATTTACATAATTCAATCATAATTATGTATTATTTATATAATTATCTAATTTCTCATTACAGTTATGTTCCGGTTGTATGATACTGACGGGAATGGAGTGTTGGATACGGATGTAAGTTGTAAATACTAGATTTATAAAAAGTGGATAATTATCAACTAAATTTACTTTTTTAGGAGCTTGATTGCATCGTGGATCAAATGATGAGTGTAGCTGAATACTTAGGCTGGGATATTACAGAGCTTAAACCGGTAGACATTTATTTTATGTTTTGATATAACTTTGTAACAAATCCGATTTTTATCTCCAGATTTTACAAGATATGATGATGGAAATTGATTACGACTCGGATGGGACTGTATCATTAGAAGAGTGGAAAAGAGGGGGGATGACAACCATCCCACTCCTCGTCTTACTAGGGCTTGACCATCAAGTAAAACCCCTCTATAACAAACCTTCTAGATAGTGGACAAGTAGTACAATTTCAATTGTTTGCAGGGTGTGAAGGAAGACGGGACTCATTTCTGGAGACTGAAACATTTTAATAGACCTGCTTACTGCAATCTTTGTCTGACAATGTTAACCGGGGTTGGGAAGAAAGGGCTTTGTTGTGTTTGTAAGTTGACATTAAGATTAATAAAAAATATTTTCTACACTTTCTGGTTGTAAACAGGGTGCAAATACACAGTACATGAAAGATGTGTGCAACGCTCTCCCACAAATTGCATACAAACCTATGTTAAATCAAAATCTCAACAAGTAAGGTTACCGCTTTTTTCTATAATTCATGTTAAAAAGTTATAAAATTAAAAAAAGAATGTTTTTAAGGTTCTAACGCATCACTGGGTAGAAGGGAACTGCCACGGGAAATGTTCTCTTTGCAAGAAGACTATTAAAAGCTACAACGGAATCAGTGGGCTTCACTGTCGATGGTGTCGCATGATGGTGAAAAAATTTTATGCGAAATTATAATCTGCAATAAATTCCACACATTCGCCTGTTTTTTGCTAATTATCTATTCACTTTTTCTGTTTTTTATATCAGATCCATAACTGCTGCTCGGCACAAGTCAAACCAGAGTGCAGTTTGGGCGAGCTCCGACCACACATCCTTCCTCCTACATCTATTTTCCCCATTGTGCTCGACAGACAACGCTCTTTCTCTCGAGATTCTCGTTCCATCTCTGGACTTTCCAGATCTGATCCTGGAAACAGAGCAGTGGAAAATGGAAAGGAGCAGGTATATACACCAACAACGTGTATATGAGAACGCGTTTAGTTTTCATACACGGCGTGCCAAAAAAACTACGTAACACTTTTATCATTCTCTCAAACAAAACATGTTTCCGTTTTGTTATCTTATCAGGTTGAAGCTGGAGCCTCCGGACAGTCCCAAACCGGAGGTCCAATGTCATTCCAGATTTGTCCTTTACCAAATACAAAACCTTTGTTGGTTTTTATCAACCCGAAAAGTGGGGGGAATCAAGGGATTAAATTGTACAGGAAGTTTCAGTACCTTTTGAACCCGAGGCAGGTAAGCTGTCGTTGTGAGACAGTTTAAAAAAAGGTATTTTGTATGGAATATTGTATTTTTGGGGTTTTTGAAAGGTTTACAACATCACTAGTGGTGGGCCAAGCAAAGCATTGAACATGTTTAAAGATGTACCCGACTTGAGAGTGATTTGTTGTGGAGGGGATGGCACCGTCGGTTGGCTTTTGGACAGTATGGGTGAGGAATCCTATTAATATTATTCAAACTTCGACATAACGAACTTGAAAAAATAGTACGTTATACGACTGTAATTGGTTTTTTACTTAGACAAAATAAAATACGGAGAGCAACCAGCAGTGGGTGTGATCCCGCTTGGAACAGGAAATGATCTTGCTCGATGTTTAAAATGGGGAGGGGGATATGAAGGAGAGTCTTTGATAAAAATATTAAAAGTAAGTTTAAAATAAAAAATATAATTTAAACTTTTTATTACTAAGTTTAAGGATTTATTCTCTAGAAAATTGAAAAGTCATCTACGATAATGTTGGATCGTTGGGAAATCTCAGTGACGGATCTGGAAGTACCAGTAGAGGACGACGACGACCGCCTAGGGGATCCCATGCCGTATAACATTATCAACAATTACTTTTCCGTTGGAGTGGTTAGCACATTTTCTTAGATTTATTAACTTGTAAAAGAAACTTAAACCCAAGTTTATTCTCTAGGACGCGGCCATCTGCGTAAAATTTCATTTGGAAAGGGAAAAACACCCTCATAAATTCAATTCCAGAGTGAGAAATAAAATGTGGTATTTTGAGTTTGGAATGACAGAGCAAATCACTTCCTCTTGTAAAAATCTCCACCAGCTTATTGAAATTGAGGTAGAGAAGTCATTAGAACTATCATATTTCAATATAGTACGATCAGGTTTGAAATTAGAGTTATTTTTACAGTGCGACGGGGTCCCATTAGACCTGAGACAAGGATCTTCCCTCCAAGGTTTGGCTCTTTTGAATATTCCCTACATCTACGGAGGGACGAACATGTGGGGGGATCAGTTATCTCGGAGGCGGGCAAAGAGATTGAGAATGATGAGAAGGAATGAGCCACCGTCACCAACAGCCAACCTTTCAACTGCCGTCCAAGGTATTCACAAAACTCTGTTATAACGAACTCAATAGTAGCATGATATTAATCGTTAATAATCTTTAAGACATTGGAGACGGGCTGATTGAGATAATTGGCCTTGAAAATTGTTTGCACATGGGCCAAGTTAGGACTGGGCTGAGAGCATCTGGAAAGCGACTAGCGCAATGTTCGACAATTGTCATGACAACGAAAAAAAGGTTACCAATGCAGATTGACGGAGAGCCGTGGATGCAGTCCCCATGCACGGTAACTTCCTAACAGTTTAATTAACATTTAACTAAAACCATTAACAATGTCTTTCTTTGTAGATAAGAATTAGTCGTAAAAATCAGGTGCCGATGCTGATGGGACCTTCCACTTCGGGAATGTTTGGATTCTTTAAGAAACAATCTTAAGTTATCTCAAATTAAAATTGCTTAATAGATGAAAATGTGTGAGTCTTTAAAAGAAATTAGTAGTTGTGAATGTCAATCAGGTTGGTGTTTGAGTTAAAAATGTGCTAATTAATTACATTCCATTATATACATTTTATCATTTTTATTCACTGTTCATTTATAATTACAACCATTCCAAAGTTATCGCGAAATGTAGTTATCTTAAGGACAGAATAGTTTAACTAGTGTCCAACTTAATTAGCGATATAATTAGTTCAAAATACAATGGAAATGGTCATACTTAACTATAATTAAGATCAAAACAAAAACCTGTTTAAACAATCAGTTGAAAACTTCAAAAAACCAAATTCAAAAAACGACCAAACAAAAATCAACCCAAAAAACAAAATCAGACCCCGCGGCTTCAAAATTTGAAAATTCCACCCTTTCTCCATTCTTGATCTCTTTATAACTTTTAAGAAGTTTACTTGTAATAATAACGTTAAATATAACATCGAGATATTAAATATCTTAATAAATCATGACATTAATTATTCTACTCTCTCCCTACTAATTTTTTATTTTTATTTTTTGAATTTTTTAAATCACTACTAACAAAAAACTAATGAAAACTATAATTTTAATTATATAGTAAAGCAAAATAGTAACCGGATACAATTTAATTAATGTATCATCATCATTGATTAATCCGCTAAGGGATTGTCTCCACATTTACATCCTACTTTAATAAAACTAAAAATTATTTTCCGGACTTAATAGTCCGTTGATTACATCGTAAATAACTAACAACAATCACTAAAGTGATAACTGATGTAACCGTTTTAAAGATGACAAAAAATCAAACCATCAACAATCTATATCCTTACCAGCGCATATTATTCTGTTGGGGACGGAATCCAGGCTGTCCAAAGTTCTTGTTAGTGAAGGTCTGTGACCCTCCAACGAACTCTCCATTGTTGTTCCACAAAGAGCCTTGGGCCCCGTTTATTTTCCCCCCAGCTCCAAAAGATCCACCGTTTAAGGGATTGTTAGATCCTAGATTTCCTTGAGCAGCTGATAAGTTATTGCAATTATTAGAAGGCTCGTCCATGGTGCTAGTACTCCATTGAGGGTTTCTTCCAGAGTTGCCGTTGCTGCCACCGTTGACATTGTTCCAAAATCCGTTGCTGCGGGAGTTAAATCCAGCTTTATCTTGACGAAAGTACCCTCCGTTTCCATTGTTGCCATTGCCCCCTCCAAAAGGGTTAGCTCCATTGCTGAAGTTGTGAAAGTACGCGTTACGAATCACCTGAGAACCTCCAGATCCATTTTGTCTGCCATTCATGCTGCTGCTGCTTCGGCTTCCATTTCCGTCTTTGTTATCTTGCTTGCAATTTGCAGTTTTCATCATTGGAATATGCGTGAGAAAAGAGCCTTCAGAGTGCTTCTCGTGGAAACAAGTTCGGCAGTAGTAGTTAAAACAAGCAACGTCCCTGCAGAAATAAGGTCCTTTGTGCATGTTGCACACGGAGCAGGTTGCATCATCCAGATAAGGATCGATTTGGACTTTCTTTACGAAACGGGATGTCTTGATTAGCACAAAAGCGGCGAGGACGGCTTTCATGTAGGATTTTGTGTTGTTGAATGTCACACGGGCTGAGCCAATTGGGTACTTATTTCGGTCAGTATCAACTCCTAAAGATAAGCAAACTTATTAGTCACCTAAACCTAACAAAAGTTAGTTAATTGTTTAGATTTCTCACCTGCGTAAACAACTCCGCCGAATAAATCATTCATAATTGTAGCCAATCCTTCAGCATTGATCATTCCGTGAAGGGCTCCAACAAAAATGGTACGAAGTGGGTCAATCCG
>JAANSO010000457.1:0-32418 GCA_036507315.1 Lepidocyrtus fimetarius
TATTCTTTGCCTACAAGCTATTTCCGTTCGAATGATATGCCACTTGCCATATGTTGCAATTTAAGATTTTCTAACGGTCACTTCTAACGGCTAAACCGTTGGTCCAATATTGCTCAAAAACTATACAGCTGATTCTACAGTTGCAGTCTATAAGCCTGCCAAATTTCATTCCAATCTGTTAAGGCCTTTTTGAGTTCTTGCGGAAACAGACAGACGGACAGACGGACGGACAGACAGACTAACATACTGATTTCATAACTTGCTCTTCGAGCAAGTAATAATGATAATAAAAAATGTATCAAGAGAAATGGAAAAAGTTGGAAGAAAGTGCGATTTACTGTTTAAGAAAATGGGAATGCTGTGTCCACTATTCCTTAAAACCTACTTTTATACCGTTATTATTACAATCTTTGCAACATCATCGTGTTGAAATACGACGAAAACTTGAATGATGGTACTCCTCTCCGTTCCGCTATTCTTTGATAAGTTAGCCACTGGCCATAGTCATGAATTTCATTACGTCCAAACAATGACTATTTCAAGACAAATAGAAAAGGATTGAAGAAGTGACATTTTTCTAAAAATCATTTCTTTCTTAATAATAAAAAGAAAAAGGTCGTTTCCTGATTTGTTTACTTTTATACTTTTCTGGGTGTTTGCACTAAAAGTTCATTTCGTTCTGAGAAACTAAGTTTGAAATTGTATTCCACCAGAGCAATTCTCTTTATCTATATTGCTGACTGTTTCCAACTTTAAGAATCTCGCTCCGTCATGAATCAGCGACTTTGTCATTGGTCATTTCAAATGCAATTACCCCAATTATGTATAAAAATAATTTCTTTCAAAGTATTATTCTCAATGGGAAATAGATCACAAGGAATTCCTTCCAACTCAAATCATTTAACGCCTCGCTCTCAGGATAAACTTTAACATTTTCCTTTGGCATTTAAGACAAAAGAATTTTTTAGCAATCAGACTAAAACAACAGTCTTACGAAAACATAAAGCCAAAACCTCTGCTTCCTACTACAGAAGCACACACGTCCTACAGAAGTTTTCTGTCAAACAATTGTAACAAATTGTTAGAAGAAAACAGTTGAAAAAATTATTGCCAAAGTTTTTTTTACAAAAGATTGCCAATTAACTCTCCGTTTTTCCTTCTGGTGACAGGGCTTACAGTGTCTTTAAAGTGGGAGGGAATGAAGGACGTAGAAAAATAAAAGAGGAAAACACTCGAAAGAAACTTTTTTTTGACTATTTCGTAAATGAAATAAAAGTTTTTCTTGACTGTTCCCAATTCTGTGCAGTGAATTGAGATGGGTAGAAAAGGCAAACGAAAGCATCTACTTGGATACCTTTTCTCTCGGTAGAGTACAAAGTACAGGCTGCGTAAAATGAAGGAATATCCAACACGTTTAGGCAGAGGTTCCAAACAAGTCAGGAGAAGGAAAACAATCCATTTGATAAAAGTGCTTTCTACGCAGTGAACATTCTCTGTCAAAGATTTTTGATTAATGGTTTTGATTACACAAGGACAGCACTACCAGAAAGGAGAGCAGGGAAAGCAGGAAAGATATGAATATTAGTTTTCTTTTCCAGATCCATGAATACTTACACTAGCTAGGCTCACAATTGCAAAATAAAAGGGTAATTGTTTTATTTTTCTATATATTTACACAAATTTTAGACAAGCTTACACTATTACTTACTAGTTTAAAAATTACCTATGACGAAATTACTCCAAAAATATAATTGGCTAGGGTTTTGCCTGCAAAATATTTAAATAAGCACATCCAATTTTATTAAAGGTACCGGTTTCGTTTGCATTCTTTGCTCAACTGCCTTCCTCTGAATCGGGATTTCTATAAATCACAAAACAATTATCCTTGCACAATAACAAGGAATATTCCATTGTATATGCCAGAAATATGAAAGTATCCCTTTTCTTTTATAATATTTCCAGCGCTGGCAAAACTTCCTAAAACTTGCTGACCAGACAACTCCTGTTTCCTGTTTGGAAATGTACAGGAGTGTGCGTGGGTTCTCTCTAGAGACCTATTTACAAGCTGCGTTGTTAGACAGATCCCGACATCTAATATCTAAAGCATCGTAGTTGCAGTCCGCATATTTGTAACTAACTTGTACTTGCTTTTAAAATCTCTCGTAGTGAATATGCTTAGGAAACCCTCACTTCCCAAACTGCTATGATTCATTTAAAAACAATATATTTTAGTTATAATTCATTGTTCACTTATGCACATCCTTTGTTCTCTTCCAGTGTGCTTTTAAAACGGAATTATTTTTCAAATTGTAGGTAGAAAACGTATACAAAATAGTTTCAGTTTACTTTAATAATAATTTTGCATACCATTGCATGTTTGAAAATTAAAAGTATACACTTTCTTGTAATGGATGAAATTTTATCTTGTGAGTTCGATTTGGGTATCTCTGTACAAAAGACAACAAAAAAGAATATCCCTTTTTGGACATGTCTTTGCTAGTGATTCCGACAATGGAGAAAGCATACAACTGTGAAACTAGAGATAATATGTGCATGAGCGAGAAAAATAATCTTAAATTTATTCAATATCTATTACAGGATCGATGAAAAATACATAGGTGGTTGCCATTCCTGTAAGAATGCTGGTTTCTAGAAACAAAAACTAAATGGATGGGCTTTCCTGTTTTTGTGCTTGGTTTGTTGAGCATGAAGTTTGAAGAAAGTGGAGAAGAAGAGGCATCAGCTGTTGGTATGTGTGGGAAGAAGAAAACGAAGCCAGCAGATGTATGGAGGAAAGCCGTTGATGATTTATGTGGTGATTTGTAGGCTCTGTAATGGCTTTTAAATTGTTGTCTGTGAAAGGGAATGAGCAGTGTGGGTGCGGATGACTTCAAAAATTCTTATTACTATCCCTTATATCCTTTCTCTCTCAATCTTCGCATTCTTCAGTCTTCTATTCTTTCAGCATAGAAAATTTTTCATGGGTTTCCTATTTTTTCGTCCATGATAATGCGGGATAATAATAAGCCTTTCGAAACCTAAGAATTCATATCAGCATGCCATTGTAATGAGAATGATGGACGTGGAAAATGTTCCGCATAGGTATTAGGTATAATGATCCCATGTAATAATATTCAAACCTTGATAGCATTCATCCAAGAAACACACCTCTGCATCTCTTGATAATAACAATGATTTCCATTGAAAAGAAAAGGCTTCTTGCGTAAAGAAAAGACCATCATTGTATTTTGGGGACAATGGGAGGGCTTACATTAAAAGATATGAATATTATCATCAGAATTCAAATTGACACCATTATCCAAAGATGGTAGTAAAGGAGGACAAGAAAATGATCTGAAATTTGGGATGATGGAGTTAAAGAAAAACAGTAATAACGAGCACATCGATGTCATTAAACATCTCTATAATCATCAAAAGCTACCCAAACACTGCTTTTATTGAATACAAGATAATAACGTGTCGTAATAGAATGAAACGGTGATCCTTGAGTGAGCAAAAAGGAAAACTGGAGACGCTATCTGGAATTTTCCTCTATAAACCTTAACCTCAATTTCAAAATGTTCAATTTTGAGTGTATTTTGTTTAACATTTGATATGAAGATAAAACCTTTAGGGCAACAATAAATAAAAAGAAGAAACAGGAAAAGAAATCAAAAGTGTCGTTACGGTAAAAAAAATCAAGCATCAGTACCATCTTAAGTATCAACATAGGTATGCTTGCTGTAGTTTTCTCATGCATAGAAAAAATGCTAACAACTTCCTAGCAAACAAAACCTGCAAGTCTAGCGCTAATGATGAGAGTTCCCATTCACTATTGTTCTCTAAACTTTTTCTTTGGGAATTTGGATAAGCTTAACATAATTCTTTTCAGAGAAGAGGATTTGGTAAAAGTGTAAATACAGCTTTTGTTAGAATTTAGAAGCAGTTTCTTTTCTCAATATGTACATAAAAGTGTGTAAATATACTATTTTATTGGCTCAGGAACAGAAAACTGTAAAGGATTATTATTACGTAAGCCTATGAGAAAGAAAATTGTCCGTGAATGCTCAATATGCTTTCTCTGATAATGATGTTGAGACTGAAAGGAGCGATACATCAAGTGAAAAGTGGGTCGCTGTTCTTTACTTTCCACCGTCTTCTCTTGTGGCTTCTTCAGTATTCCTTTGCGGGTGCAACAAAAGCAAGTGCATAAAATGGCAACGAGATTTTATCCTCTTTGGATATGCTTAAAAAACGCACAGCTATATCATTTCTTTATAGCAGTCTAAACTGAACAACGTAGTAAAATAGCAAAAGTGAAAAAAGAGAGAGCGAGCAACTGGAGCATGTTCTATCAACTCTGTAAATAAACCGATGCTGACTTATCCATGGAATTGAAACTCCACAAAGACTTTTCCCTTTGTACATGCTACACACTTTTTTACACAGGCAACAATACAAGTGTGACATTTTCACTCAAAATCAATCTCATTCCTTTTACTTTTAGACTTTTTTGAAAGTTAAAGAAGAAGGGAATGGCTATAGTCTATAGTGGCTACCATTTTCAAAGAGAAATTTTTATGAAAGAGAAAGGTGATATACATAAAAGTTAGCTACATAACAATCAGAAAACTATGTGGCACGCTACAAAATGAGCGTAGTTTTTATAATGGATCCGTAATAGATAGAGAACGAAGGAGAGATATACCCCATCAAAACTATTTTCATTTTATGCATCAGATCAGATCTTGATATCTTCTCCATTTCATCATTCAATCTACGTGCTCATTCAAGCCTATAATGCTCATCCTACTACACTTTCTGTCTCTTTCTATCCAACTCAAGTACTTTTACAAAAGCATACATATGTCTGATGACAATGTCTATTATAAAATAGAAAACGCTTTCACCCAAATCCACTCCTTTTCTATCCTTTTACCTTCCAGTTCTTTCATAAACTTTGAATAGTTTGAATGCATGAGACTTAAGCTTTAAATTCATCTTGGTTAAATAAACTCAACAGGGAATGAAAAAGTATCGCTAAAGCATTGGCGTGTATACTATTTTTTAAAAGCCATGTTCGACTTTTTTTGTCATTTCAAAAAAAGCGTTAGGATTTTTAAAAATCTATCAAATTAGCGCCTACTTACAAATCAGCAAACTTTTTTGTCTGGTTATGTAAATAACTCATTTCCTATTTTTACAGTTTAAAGAAACTGCCTCAAAACATTCAACTTAGTTTTGACCCTAAAGCAATGTAGAATTCATGTGTAAACACATGGACAACGCGAGTTATACAAACTAAAGTGAAAGTTGTAGAGAACTTAACATGCTGCAGGCTATTTTCTCATGCCTTTTCAACGAAATCTATTTATCCTCACGCAATCTTATTCTACTTGAGGTCTTGCACAAGTACTTTTACTTTGTCCATATTTGTATTCAGATTAGATTCTTTAAGATTTTTCTATATTCTGCAGTAAAATATAACGACATTCTTTTCAATAAAATTCTAAAAACAAATTTCGAACATAAAAAGAAATGGTTGTATTGTACGTTTAGTTACCATTTCCAGCTAATGCTGAAAAACAGAACGGAAATATATTTCTCATTGTAATTTTTATCTGTATGTACCATCATCAAAATCAATATCAATATTGCCACTCAGTGTTAAAACGAAGAAGAACGTATGAAATGAAAAGTACCAAATTGGAACAACAACACTGAGGAAAAATATCAGGAACAGAAGGAACTTTCTTTTTATCACAAAAACTATCTCTAAATAAGAAATGGAATAAATATTGCGGTATTTTTCTCTGAAGGAATGTCGATTCATTGAAAATGAACTTTTTCTTTTTGGCTTGCATTCCCCTCACAAAAGATCTATGTCTGTTTGCACAAGTTTTTAAAAGAAACTTTCTATCTCGAACAACAAAATATATATAGGGAAATGTACACAGAATACTGATGCTTTTGTTGTTGATGATCTGATGGAGAAAAAGAGGCAAACTTTTAAGAAATGAGGAGGAGTATGATGAAGACTTTGTGGAGATGATACACAAGCCTGTAAATAGGCAAGGGTTGGTCTGAAAATGTTTTGAGTGGCTATACTTTGTTTGTTGCGTGAAGTATACAGCGATGAATGATGATGGTGGTGGTGAGGAAAAGGACGATGATAAGATATTGGAAAGTTGAGGAGAAGGAGGTGGTGAAAAAAGAAAATAAGAACCAGAGGAAGTTGAAATGTTCAGTGATAGAGATATTTGAAAGCAAACTTTGTCCTTTCTCAATGTGCCTGTTTTGTATTTACTTTTTCAGCAAATTTTATTCGGAATTTATTGTGTATATTTATGTATAGAAAAACCTCAGCACAACTGAGCAATAATAGTAAAAAAAGTTTTTTCTTTACTTTTCCTGCATTCCCAGTTCTGATATGAGATGTCTATGTTGAAGACAATGTAGTAATGAAACTCTTTTCAAACTTGTTTTTAAAGTAGGAATGAGCTATTTATTTGGTGCCTCCAGCGTTAAGTATTCAATTTCTGATAATAAAAAGTAAAATTCAATTCCAAAGCATTGAATTTACTTTATTTTTCTCAACTTAAAAGATTAGAAACAAGTACGCAATTTGAAACAGTCTAGATAAAGCTTTTATACAATTTTGAGGTTCTGTAATTACTTGGAAAGAGGAGTAACAAATAAATTCGGAAATTGAATTTTCACCTTGTAGCATTCATTGTGTAGGATATGTTTCGTACCGCAAATTTATAAATGACACATTTCTATGGAGTTTGCGTGGGTGCATTATTGACAGCACTTTCATTAGTCAGAATGGACACAGAATTTGTAGCATTGTAAGTTTGCAGTTGGATAAAGCGACAGTTTTAGAAGCAAAAGATGGATAGACAATAATGAAGAAAGGAAAGGATGTTGCGGTTAGAGTGTGGGTGTTTTTCACATTTGGCGAAAGGTCTTTAAATTCTCTTAGTGAAACCTTGATGCGTCATACCTTTACGTCTTTCAACACCATTATACCTCTCTTTTTGCCTCAAACCTGAGGTCACATCTGATCTCCTAATTTTTGTTGAATATTGACAGTTCCTTTATTTTTGAATTGCCAATTCAATGAAAGGTATGGAATTCCTGTGCTTTCACCCCTTGTCCCGTTTTGTATCTAAAGAAATGGAGAATAGTGGAAATCTTCTTAAACAATATGGAGGGAGCAATCAGGCACCCAACGAACGAGAAACAAAATCATGATAGTTCCACCTTTCTGTTATTGATGTACCTAAATATCCGTTTTCTCAAACTTATTTGTTCGATCAAAAGGTATTCCTTCACAACTGGCGCTGATACATACCTTTCCTCCATTTGGCAAACTCTTTATCTGATCACGACGCTATGTTGCCGCAGAGTAAAGGAATGCAAGATGAATAGTTTTTCTTTGGAGAAAGTACACAAATATTGCTCTATTTGAATAGGTACAAACACTGCATCCTCATCGCAGTTTCATAGCAAAAAGCACAAATTTCAATCCTGATGATGATGATAAGACCGTTTTCTGTTTTCTCATTCTTTCTCTTTCAGTAATTTCCTTTTTGCTTCCAGGCTTGACGTGAACTGATGCATCATTCCAGTAAAAAACGGACTTGGGGACCAAACTGAGAAATAGAGTACGTAGGAGTTTTTTTTGTGAAAGTGTGATAGGAATGGAATGTGAAATCCTACTTTTTTCTCTCCTTTTCAAGTATTTTCACTTGATCATGTATGGTCCTGGCAGGAACATCAGTCATGGCACAAGCCCAAAAAATAACTAGAGCCATTATCATCATCTTTCAGAACAGAATAGAATATATCGCGGCGTTTTAGGTAAAAAACGATAGGTAAAGTAGATGGATATCACTTTAAGAAAAATTCCTTATTTTTTCTTCGTTGGCTGCTGATCTACTCATTTTTACCTTTTTTCACTACTTCGTTGTGTATTCCAAACGCATTGTATAACTGCCTGCACATCAACTAACAACGCGTCATATACTTAAATGGAATGGGAAAGAGGAGAGGTCCAGAGAATATATTAGATATTACACAATAGAAAAAATCAATAATAGTTTTTACGAAAAACTTGTAATGTTCATATGGAAAGGGTTTTTCTATTACATTTCTTATTTTTTCTTGTATCACGTCTAAAGATGTTTGCCAAAGGAGGAGTAATAATGTAGGAAAATAGCGAAAATGACAATTCTTTTCAATTTCTTCCCATTTTGTCGGAAATAAAATCAAAATGGGACATTTCAGGGGAGCTGCCATAATAGGAGTTGAGATGGAATGAAGGAGAACAAGAAAGTGAGATAATAGTGTGAAGGAATAGTACAGAGTTGGGATGCCCTAGTAGGAACATTGGTGATCCCAAAGATAATGGTGCTGATGCTGCTCCTCTCCATCCTTCTTTTTTGCTGATTATTACAGAAAAAGAAATGGAAAGACGATGACAATAACGAGAATGCACTCTATCCCTTTCCAACTTGCATTACAATGGAGAGAGACCTATTACTATCTAAATCATATATTACAGAATAAGGACTAAAAATTATTTTATACCATCTTTCACCCATCCTATTTAGAGAGAGAAGCAAAATCTAAAAAGATTGAAATACAAAATGTAGGCATGATTAGAACCACATACAAAATCAGAAAAAATGAGCTTTTATTTGACTGTGACAAATTTTATTCGGAAGTGCCCCAGTCTTTATTTTCTCTTGCTCTAATTCCAATATTGCTTCCTCATACCTTTCTTTTTTGTACATTTTAAAGAAATACTTCTTTTTATTCATCTATTTCTGTCCATATCCTATTACATCATATTGCCACATGACAAGTAAGTGGAAGGACTCGAATAGCTTTTACTTTAGTCGATTGCTGGGAAACTATGTTAAAAAAGTACTTTCAATTTCAGCTCAATATTGCACTGTTGTCATTGTCCGGTTTTCCTCTTTTCCTATCCATATTAGTCACCCACTTGAGCAATTGAGTGTTTCGTTTCCTCCCTGCCAAATTACTTTCTTTACTGAAACTGCAAGGACTTTTTGAATTTTTTTCAAACCAAGAAAGCATGTCAGGAAAGAAGCATTTTCGCGAATGGTCTTTGTTTAATAGAAAATTGTGTTGATTCGTTTTTACGCCTTTTCTCTTGGTCAGCCTTGTCAACTTTAAGAATACTTTAGAGAACGAAAAGCAGACAGAATCTTATTTTATAAACTAGAAATTAGGTTGCCAGCCAAACAAAAGGCATGTGGAAGGACGATGGAAATGTGTGAATGAAGTGAGACCTGCAGGCAGCAGCTAAAAATGTGACAGGAACATGACATAACGGTATTCTATTCAAGTACCTTATTTTATTGTAGAGATATTTTCTTGATACCTATCGCAAAACAAAGTGTGTTTTTACTTGTGTTTGATTGAATGAATGAAAATGATAAAGAAAGGAATTCCCATTTGGTTTTCCCTATCGTTGGAGATGAAATGGAAAGAAGATTGAAATAAAATTGAAAATACCTATTCAATTTCACACATGCTTTGCTATTTTTCTTTAGTCTTGTCGCACTCTTTTGTAATAGTGGCTGCCTGGTTTTCCCTGGACTGGTCCTGCATCCCCTTTCATACATATAGTTACACACAATTGAGTGATGAGGTTTACAGCCGAATGAATGCACAACAGGTAGAATTCTCCGTATCAAAGTTTGTTGAACCTTTCATTTAATATTTTAATAGACCTTTGTGTATTCGCATTGCACATTTCCATTTTAAATCTCCATTGCTTATGTTCTTAAAAGCAAAGCTAAAAATTATTGCAAATCTGCTCACTTGTCGTAGGATTATGCTTGTCAACTTAATAAGATACAAATTGATTTATTCAAAATCAAGAGCTATATACAGTCTGTCTGGGTAACTTTTTAATGATTATATGCAATTTCTCTTGTTTCTATTTGAAGACTAACAAAACAATCAGTTTGAAAAGTAGAGGCTCAACCAAAACCAAAATAAGCAAATGTCGGCGCTAACGTAAAAACGTTGGCTTCTGAATGTTCAAAAATTCATTTCCTTTCATGAAAAAATATAAATCTGTAAAACAACATTTTAATACGAAGGACGCACTACAAACAGAAGAGTTCAGAGACAGAATGAAACTCGAGAGAAAATTGCAAAATCCGCCTACATATTTGTTATATAAATTTATATCCTAAGGACAACTACATTTCCCTTTAAAATAATGTTCTCTGGTTCCTTTGTCACTAAAACTGACTGAATGTGTTTATGGATGGAAGACTGTAAAATGAGAGAAGGAAAACGAGAACACTGCGAAACGAGTTAAAATTCCCTTTTGGGATGACATGTAATCACGATCACAGGATTTTACTTCTATTTTTCCTCAGTTGTTCATCATCATGTCTGTCTGTCGCTTTCAGGGGGGAATGAAAAATAAGGGAAAAGTGAAATAACCAATTCCATTTACATTTCTGCCTACTGTCACTACATTTGCGAGAGGATCATTATGTATGCAGCGGGAAAACTGGAAAACTGTAAATACATCAAACGCCAGCCACCAACCATCCACCACCACCAATAGCAAAATACAAAAATGAAGGAAAATACGGAGTGTCAAGACATGAATTTGACATTTCATACATCACTAAAAACTGCTTTTCCCCTTTGTTGTGATCCAAAACTTTCCTCTTCTTTGTATTTTGATTTAACTGCAATTCAATGCAATTTTGTAAACATTAAAGTATTTAGTGAATGTCGTTTAAAAGGTAAAGGGTAAAGTACGAATGATTTTTTAAAGACAGAAATTATTAAAGGTGCGTTAAGGGGATTGAAAAAGGATTTAGTTCCGCCAATCAACTAAACTCCGGCAGCTGGAAGGAACGGAGTTAAAAAATTGCTTTCACTTTTCAAAATAGGACAAAAGTTGCCCACAGACAAGTTCCCTTCCAGTGCGAGATGATCGTCGTGAGAAGTCTTAAACATTGTTTGGCATGAGTGGTGCCCTTTAACATTGGATGAGGGATGAGGTGTACGTTGAAAGTGTTGGAATGAGAAAGTTCTGCAAAGGAGTCTTGCACAGCGCCAACTCTACTTTTCTCAAGTTGCTGGAATTGAGAATACGAGGTTGGAGAAGAAGAAGGAGGAAATCCAATTATATTTACATTTTGATTCGCCGTGACTGACTATGTAAACAACGAACTTGTCATCATGTCTTGCATGTCGCTCACTCACTGATTTAACTCTACTCCACTTCCAACTGCTCTTAGCTGAATAGCGAGCTTATGGCACAAAAGTACATAGAAAGCGTGAATGGAATCCAGGAAAGAAGGATAGTATATAAATTATTATATAAATGTAGATTTGTCTCTGGATCTGGAAGTTAAATAATGGAGAAAGTGGAAATTGAAGCTTTGATCATATGTGCTCCACCTTCTACAATCTTTCGAAATTGTAAAGTTAAACTCTTTAGTTTCTTTCAGCTTATCAAAACAAACATTTTCAAGGAAAAAATGGCTAAACGTGCCCATATTTTTTCTTTTTTGCAATATGCTCAGCATTTTTAAAATTCCCTTGAAAATCCTTTTGTTTGCTAATTTAAAAAACTCAAATTTTTGTAGCTAAGTCACGTTTTTCTAAATATGACACGAAGTTACTGGAAAGAGTCAAAGTGGATGTTTTTCCGCAGTATTTGACCCAGCTCACGACCTAAAAGTTAGTGCCAGTTTAGAAGGAGCATTATTTTCTGATGCAGCCATAATTGTAAGCAAGTTTTATTGTTTTGCTGAGGCTTGATTTCCCCTCTTCTTCCTGTCTCCTCCTGTAGGATTAATTCAAACTTCTGCTTAGGGCTTGCTGTAGACTTCCTTCCCGGTATACATCATATTTTTGCAAACATAAATAAACGTCACTTCACGTCAATAAGAGATAGCCATCACAAAAATAACTTTAGGAAAACGACCCACGCATTTCATATTCTATCTAAATGCATAAGTTAACGATTTTTTAAACTTTTGTTTATACACTTGGTCCAAGTAATTGGCATAATAAATATAAACTGTACTTTTAGAGTACTCTTTTGGATTTTTTTTCCTGTTCTGAAAGCTTACATTCGTCATTACTCTTGATGGCCCGTAGACCTACTATTTCTAAAAGAATATTTGAGCAAGTTTAGCATTATTTACGTTTAGCTATATTTGTTTTCATGCTTTTATTATATTAATATAGTGTTAGATTTAAGCTTTCTAATCAAATTGTGTTATTTTAATCAAGTAGAACTATTGGCAAGTAGCAAACAAAATTCTGAAAAGTTTCTTTGAATTACAAAGTATGAAATGTACGAAATACACAGTTGCCGTCGTACAAAAGGGAAAATACTTCCTAAAGTGTATAGACTCCCACACAAACACCTTTCCTTGGCCTTTTCTTGGACCTTGATTAATGAAGATGTCTGAAATATTAGAAAAACTGAAAGAGAAAATGTGTATTGTAAACTTTCTTTGTTATGAAGTCAAATACTTATTTTTTACTTTTCTCCTAATGCTTTTTTTCTCAAATTCGTTACTTCCTTCTGTACAACAATCGTGTTAAAACCTAAAGCAAGTACATTTTTACACGCTCTTTTGAATTTCTCGATTCTGGCATAAACACGTAGGTAAACATACAAGTAAAACCTATCCAATAGAAAATTACTCTATTGATATAAATTTAAAACAAAAGTGTCGCGTTTAAACTGGCTATTTCTCATTTCTGTTAGTTTTAATAGTTGCCCACGTCTACATTTCATTCATAAAATTATACATTCAATACTTACTCCTGCTTTAAACTATGTTTGGTGTCAAATAATCAAAACAACTTTGGTGAATTTTTGATTGAAATGGAATTTATATAACTCTGAAATCTGCATAAAAATTATTACGTTTTACAAACAAGAATTGTCTAAAACTGGCATAACATGCCCGCAATTTTTTCAGTTGTCAAAAAATTCATCAATTATGTAACAAAACAATATTTGCGTGATACTTCTCAATACTGTTTACAATTCCTCTGGTCTCTAAAGCTTATTTCTGCCTAAAATTGTTAAATTTAGATATGCAGTGTGGGGATTGCATAATAAAGTTATACCATTACATTACTCTAAATTATAGTTGAGCCTAATAATAATACGCAGCCTTTTGTATTTTTGTGTGGGCCTTGATGATATATACGAAGCCATAAAATATGTGACTTAAACCCATTGAATTTCTCAGAGTTTGCTGAGTAAGCTTATTTTAGAACTATTGCAAGAAGGAAAAGAAAGTCGTACCTACTTAACTTGCAGTTAGTTACTACAGCCACTTGAATTCAGCTCTCTCTACTATCTCTCTACCTATTCATTCAAGTAATATCATTATGAATTATTCATAATATACAATTTTTAACCATAAAGTTGGAGCTTTCTCTTTTCCATTCCTTCTTTCATTCTTATCCTATTCAAGCGGCATGACATTAACAAAAAATCATTACCTACTAAGAATACGAGTAGGTACTAGGTACTATATACTATATACCTACGTAATAGGTGTGTATACCTCAAGTTATAAGGCTACCTACAATCCCTCACACACATAGCAAAACACCAGCAACAAGAAGGATGATGGTTTCTATTCCATCCCATTTCCATGAATAATACATATCAATATTGGTTTCTGCCTTCTGTTACGTAAGAGTCACAGAAATAGAAAAAGACTTGAGTGAATGTAAATAGCAGTACACAACCCATTTTATTCATTTGATGGTATAATATTATCACTGTTACCGACACTATTTATCAATAATAACGGCAACAAGAAAAAGGGAGAGGTGGTGAAGGATTAAATCTTATTAAAAAAATTGGGCAGTTAAAATTACTACTTAATACCGCCACCATCGTCATCATTATAAAAATATTCTATTCATGTTTTATTTGTGGAATAAAAACAAGAAAAAGGAATATAAGTTTCAAGGAAATTCTACGCTTCCTGAATGTAGATAAATTAGGTTTGGCGGACTACGTTGTTATTTACCACCACACATTGACATTGACAACCTCCCGTAAGCTCGTTGTCAAACAAATTTTGCAACTTGTCGTAAATCCTATAATGACATTCATGCAACGTCCCAAAAATAGTGACAGAACGAGGGGAACATTTTCCTACGAGTGGACAGACTATACTTTGGCTGTTCGAAAAACAGTAGACTTTGTATGAAACGTATACATTAAGAGAAAAGTCAATTTAACGAGAAAAGTTTGAAACTTTGTTTTGTGAGAAAAATGAGACGGGAGAGGAACGTGCAAGAATTCTCTTTTCCGATAGTTCCATTATAACTTCCATTATTTTGCCAAGCTACTATACTACTTCCAGACAAACATATAGATACGCGTGTAACATCATATTCGTATTTTTCGTATTTTTGTTTTCTTTCCAGTCTGTTCTTCTCTTACTTCCATCCATTCTTTTAGTTGAAAATCGAAAAGTCAGACTGAACAAATATCATTTCTAGCAAAAATATCTTATCGGTTTCAGCTATTTCTATCGCATTTCCTAGCCATTTTGTGTCTCCACACTCATATAGCTCTGCTAAGTCTGCAGAACTTGCCATATATACATTACAGATATTTTCTCAAAGTGAAAGTAGTGCACTTCGCATGTCAATAGAAGTTTGGCCTCCTGTCTTAAATCCTAACCCTATTCTTTCTTTTTCTGTACTCATTCACATCCAAAGCAAACTTCCGATGTCACACAGTCAGAGAACCCTGTGAAAGGATAAAAGCCAGACAAGCTGGACTTTTGCTATACTACAGAAAAAGGTATGTTATAGACTTTCAAAGCAAATGTCAAGATAAGTGCTTTTCTTCCAAAGTAAAACTGTTGTCCCCCATCTTGTAACCTTAATACAAGATTCCAACAACAGAAACAAAAGCAATGGCACCAGCCGCCGTAATACATACCTCCTTGGGTAAATATAGAACTTCGCTTTTAACTGGCTAATGTAAAGAATTATTTTTATGAAATAGACTCCAGCTTTAGATAGGAAGCAATATACAAGATACCGTTTAGAGTAAAGGCGCTACTAAAGAGTTGTGTCCCAACTAGAATTTTTTAACTATCCTTCCCTGGAGAAGATATTACATCTCCACCATTACTTTTCTCGGTCACTATATTTTCTTGTTGTTGAACTAACTAGGCAATACAGGGTAAGAAAGAACTATAGCATTCTAAAAAAACTTTTCTTGTACAAATACTTCAACTGCAAGCTTGCTCTAATGTCACAGCTGCTGCCGTTCTACTCTTGTTCCATTTTTACCTAAGAGGCAAAAATAATTTGAGAAGTATGTAACGGGTTTTTTCTACTTAAATTTACAAAAAGTTGTTGTTCTCTTCAATCCTTTTTGATACCACCAAACAAGAACTTCAACATGGCCAAAGTCAAGATAAATATTAGTTAATGAATAGGCACGTGCTACTCTATATAGAGTAAATTAGTATATATTTTTAAAAGAATGAATGAAAGAAAGCTTTTTTACATCAGGCGTCCGAGTCCTTTATCCAAACAATATCAAAATGTATTGGAACACAAAGAAATCGAAACGTATTTAAGTTAATGCTGCGGACTGCAGTAGTCCATATAGGTAGCCATTTCCTTCCCTATTTTTGCTTATACATCGAAGTCTTGAACAGTTCACAGGGGCAATCAATAATCAAATCAGACACTTTTCTTAGTGACATCTGAACAAAATGGGAAAAAAGAAAAGGAAGTAAAATGGTTAAAAAAAGAGGATTGCTTGGTTGCAGTTTTTCTCTGCAAGAACGATCGGAATCGACGCAGGTTGTAAGGCTTGTGCTCTATTACAGAATGCTTTGTTACTGGAACGCAAATATGAACATACAATGTACCTATGTAAGGCTCGCATATAAACTCACAGGTTTGCTGATGTATTCAATTGCTGTCATTATTTTAACAATGCCCACGAACCAGTTGAGGTAGAAAGAACAGGAATTCAAAGAAAAAACCTTATTTTTTTGCAGCTCTCAGCCACCTTTCTTGATGTTGGAAAAGTGTAAGGTGGAGGAGTTTTATTTCATAAAAAGAACGAGTTTGAGAAAAGGTATGAAGGGAAAGTACGTGAAAGTACACACATGAGATTACAAAATAGTTGCTGGGAAGCATGCGAGAAAAATATTTTCATGTGGAAAAAAGTTTTGTGAGTGGGCAAAAGTTGTTTTTTGCGGTGGTGGTAGGTTGCATAGAAAGTCTGCATGCTGCTCCTATTATTAATGTATAGCCCACACAACTTTACAGTTAAAAGGGATCAAAACTGCGGCTGCTGTAGTAGCTTCACCATCATCATCATGATGGCATCACATGATTCTGATGATCATGGGTTTTAGTCACAGTAGGATTTCAGAGAAGACTTCCAAGTGCAACACGGACAGGAAAGGCTACCAACATCATCCAACAACACAACAATGGGAATTAATCTGATCCCTTTCTATTCTTATTACCAAAGAGATAGAGAGATAAAGTTGTAAGAATTACTGCCATTATCTTGATCACATCTAATGACTTCACCACGTTTGTTTGAAGCCCTCTCTTGTGATAAGGCACAGATTATCCAACAAATCATCATCTGTGATTTCATCTGGTTTATGAGGGATAAAATGAGCTAGCTGTGTTCCATCTGCATACAATGCTTTCTCTTTTTTACAGCAAATTACTTTGGATCAAGAAAAAATCAAGTTTTGTTTGTTTATGAATCACCTTTTGCAAAGGAGACTGCACTACACACTTTGGACACGTAATTTATTTATTAAAATGCTTTAAAACATTCTAGGGAATATATCCCTGAAATTACTATTTACTAATAGAATGGTAAGCATTAAAAATAGTAATTTCCTGAAACTTGCAGTACGCGTTTAGAATAAAGAACGAAATGACAGTTGAAATTTTTAGAACATTTCATTTTGACCTAATTTTTATTCCATTCATTTTTCAACTTCATACAAGGAGAAAAGAAAACATTTCACTGCATTAATAAAATGGGAAGGAAACAAAGTGCTGTCACTCACACTCTTTTCTCTACGCACATGAAATTCATGCACGAAAAGGTTTTCATAGAAAAAACATTATTTAAAAAATTCAGTGTTCATTTACACGTTGTAAAGATAAAAGTAAAAGTTAAAAAGAAAATAATCTCGTATCAAAACTTTTAGAATTATCAGAACTATCCTTGCTAATTATCTATTTGTGATAATTGCACACATAAATAGACATCTTTTGGTTTGTTAATCACAATTTTTTTCTGGTTATATACACACATATATCCTCTTTAAAACTATCCATTCCTAATTACAAAAAACTTTAGAAGAATATATTGGATTTTAAACTTAAAATATCCACTGAAAAACGTATTAAACAGCTTATGCCGTAAACATCAAAGGGGTCATTTTTGTGCAAAAAAATAAAACAATGTTTTCCGTGAAGTGGTACATAATGAATTACTTGCACAGGACATAAAAAACTAACAATTTTAGGAATATTATGGCATAATGGAAGGAAAACAAATTAATTTCAACTAGTACTAAAATTTAATCACACACATTATGCGTTATAAACCATTTTAATGCAATCAACCACCAAACACAGCAACAGCCACTGCTCTTGTAATCTATTATATTACTGCACGTATTTTTCTTTTCAAAACGTCAAAAACACTTTCTTTGTTTTATGTGGCATTCAAGTGTGTATTTTTTGTTTGATTTCGCGTGAGAGAAAATAGCAACGACTGCTTTGTTTCTTACTCATAGTTCTGTAGTAGCGTGGTTTACGGGAAAAAAGTTTTCATGTTTTTGCTTTTGGATGGAACTTTCTTCTTGCAAACAGAGAGAGACCAAAATACATTTAAAGAAATCGTTAAAAAGATTCTTGCCACAATTTTTGCAGCTCAATACAAGGTTTAAATTACACGTCTTACTTTTTCCTTTTACAGGAGCCGCCTTTTAAATAAATGCAGTAGTTTTTTCAACGTTGTTTGTTTAGCAGAGAGGAAGATGTAGGTAGACAAAATACAATAAAGTTCGCTCTTGTCTTCCTTTCTGTTTTAATATTACGAAGTTTCCTATTTGAGCAAGTTGGTGTTTTGAACTCCATCCTAAATTTCATTTTAGAAATGTCATAAAGGAAAAGTGCAACGACAATTGCTTCAAAAAATGAAAACTAGTGGCACAGTGGGATACAAAAATGGCTTCACAAAGTTTTACGAGACTTTGGATTCAAACTATTAAGTTTGTATTTTTGCGCCATGGCATACAGATGAGTCTATTTAACTATTTTATTGATGAGCTTTTTGATACCTACATAGCATTTCAGTTGGATCACTTCCGTTTCCGCTTATGTGTCATCAGATGAGAAGGCGGAGCGGAACGTTTTTTATAACTTTGGTTACTGGAGTTTCGAAATTGGTACGGAGAGCTTAATTTCTCTTGAAAGTGGAGATTATGCAAGAATAGGAAGGATATACTGTTTACAAACCACGTGGGTTCAAATTTTGGCATTAATTTATTATTTAATTCAGAAAATATTCGGCAATTTTTGCTTAGGGATGGCTACTACTATGAACGAACAAATAAAAGTAATCATTATTACTAACCTAGCCCAAGTCAATAAAAATTGATCAGAACTAACCATGCTTTCGAGAATCCAATGAAATTGCATTTAGCAAACTACCCATTTCATTTGCTGACATTTAAATTGATTGGTCATTCAGTACACACTTATTGCTAAAAATGTCGGATACCTAATATGAAACCTTTTTATTCATATCTGATTTTCTTTGAAAAACAAATTTGCAATTTTTCGCAATCTGCAAATAAATACAAAAATACACGATTGTAGTAGTTTCAAATATATCAATCAGTAAAGCTAACGTTTTTTACAGCCACGTCTACATAAAAGGAATGTACGTTTTTTAGATTTCTATACTTCATAATAGTTATAACAAATAACGATTTAAGCGTAGGCACAGGAATTCCCCCTTTTTCAACATTTTCTTTGATTCCTATCAAATGAACAAAATTTGTCAACTTTCTTTTCATAACTGATCCTTATCCCACACCTGCTGCAGAAAACCGTCAACGATTCAAAAAGCTTATACTTTGAGTAAACTAACGAAATTCAAACCTGAAAAGTTATACTATTGAATAAAAAAGCTGTACAGGATTTCAAATGAGAACAGAGCGTGGTAGTAAAGTTTTCATTTCATGTTCCAAAAATTGCATAGGTATTATACTCAACGACATTTCTCTTTTACTCTATCTAAAAACTATGCATATATCAAATTTACTGAAATAGAACCTGAGCCCGTTCCTATTCAGCAATATTAGCTGTCACATTATTACAATGTCTATGAAAACTACCATTCTAAAATCAGAAAGGGTATCCTGAATAGAACACGTTCAGCCTTGCTGTATTTAGATTGATATTGCCTTTTCATTATAACTTTGCCCTTTTACTTTTAGCACTGATCGTCCAAAAACTAAAAATTGTCTGAACTGTGGAAATCTTATCAAAAATGAAAGCGTTACCCCATTTCATTTCCTTATACATGAAAACTAGCTGGTGTCTAGTAATGTGTACTCTTGCACAAAAATATTTTTATGATGCATGGAAAACGGAGAATTTTTGGAGTAAAAGGTAGATGTGAAAATGAATCTGAATTTCCTTCTGTACATCGCTCAACAACAGCAACACTAGAAAAGTCGAAGTTAGTAGGACAACTTTACAGGTAACCATGCTATAAAGTCACTTCTGCAGTGTGGCTGGGAAAGCAGACCAGAATGCGTTGAGAATGCAGAAAACTGAATGCAAAGTTTAAAAGATGTAGTCAAGCTACATTAGGTAATATGTAGCAAAGGAAAGCATTAAATTGAGTACCTACTACAGCATTGCTTCTTTGTAATTTTGAAAAAGGTCTGCCTAACTTTTCTCTTTCCATCTTTCTGATTTATTACGTAAAATACACAGGAACAATATTTTTCACCATACTCTGGACTAGTTGGTGGAATTCTTCAGAGAAACATGTAACTAAATGGAGATTTTGTATTTTCTAGTTCCTGTTCCATGCAGTACTGCTTGGCTGGCCATGAGACTTGCTTTTACTTACAAGGAAAATTTTCATGTATGGGACAGTTGTACAGGTATCAGCGTTGGTTTTCTCTCTTTTCCAGCATTTATTTTACTTTTTATTCCTCGTTTTTCCCTGGTACAAATCGCTTTTTATAGTTGTTGTGCTCATTCATTGTAACAATAAGTTTTGCTTCCTTTTATATCAACGTAATAACGTAAATCGTTTTTATAATGGTATGCGGCGGTGGTGTGGTTGCATATATGTATGATGCAAGGAGGAGCCAAAAAGATGACTCTGCGGAATCTTTATTTTTATACATCCATCCTTGAACATAAAATGACTTTCTTTCAATTCCTCTCAGGTGAAAAAGGTAACCGCTTCTTCCACTTCCCTTTAAAATCTTCTTCATATTTTTATCATATCCCATTTCTGTTTTTGGCTGAAATTGAACATGAGAACAAAAAGAAAGCATAAATACAGGATTTGCAAAACTGAAAGAGTTGCAGATAAAGCCCGTAATATGGTGTATTTATAAGGGGAATAGGATTTCCTCTCTACTCGTCTTAAGAGTTTCCCATCTTTTACAATACCATATTTCAGGTATTCCACGAAACGACCTGAATTTGAATGAAACTATTTTATTATTTTAAATACATGCCTCCTTCCTATCTTCTGATCGAGACTATTCATCACTCAAAAAATGTATTTTATTACCACTCCATAAAACATTCATGAAAACAGTGGAGTAAAAATGTATTATTGAAAGTAGGAGGAAAAACGTGAGAAATGACATAATAAAAAAGATTTCTTTTTATCCATGTACTCTAATGCCAAAATAACTTATCCTTGTCGGTTCCAAATAATTTTAATCCAATCCAAACCATTACGCTTGTGTTTTCATATAAAATGAGATTCCTACTCTATAAAACATTACCATTTGAGTCTAATTTATGTCGTTTGATACTCTTCCTTTTGAACAACCCATGAACAGCTTCCGGAAGTACTTTATTTTACCCCTGTTTCAAGAATTAATCTTATCAGCATGACCAAACATCACAAAAAATTAAAATAGAATTGCATGCTATTTTCATCATGTCTTGCATCATATCAAATTACAATTGTAGATTTTATGTACTTATGCACTGTAAACCACATAGTCTATTTAAAATCTAGTTTTGTATTTTGATAATTAAAAACCTACAAGGTCCTATAACACTAAAATACAATTTACAACAACAAGAGTAACATTTTACGGCCAACATGTTTCCTGTCATCCATCATAAAAACCTTATCTTCTCGTTCTGTTTTATTTATATCCACGCGTATTATTTTAAACTGTTTCCAGTTATAAAGAAGTGGATGGAACGTGAGTTTATTTAACGCATGAATCACCAATTCCACGAGTTTGACAAAGAGAAACATGTGCGTAATTTTTTAATGTGTAAGGGTTCGTTTGTTTTTTAAAAAGAAAACATGTGGAAACAAAGTGAAAGTGAATTATGTGCTTGCTTTTTTAATCCTGCTCATATCTCAGTAGCCCTAACTCATTCACACATCAAACGTGATTTTCTCCCTCAAGAGAGAAAGAGGTGAGTATCTTAATGACTTAATGGGCTGCTGGCTTCAATTAACACAGAGAGGTTGACGTTTTGACTTTGCGTGAATAAGTACTTTTATTTGCAACAGTAATAGCAGTAGTAGCTACATATTTACTTGTGTTCTCTACGTATTACAATGCAATTAAAATTGCGTGCAAATTGTTATAAAACTTGTACGAGTATGCAATTGTTATGCATGCACATTGACCACCTTCCATGAACCATAACACAAGGAAGAAAAAGACTGAACAATGCATATATCCATCCGATTTAAAGTCAGGCATAGCTCTTAGCAATTCCTCTTGTAATTACTATTTCCATGTCTCCTACGCACCTCGAGGAAGAGTGCCATTGCAAGAATTCCGTAAATAAAATTTTCTACTTCATTGCTTTAATGACAGGTTCATTTGGATGATTTCAGTTTCTTTTTAATTATACAACAAATGAAACATTTGTAATGATACACATAGTGACAAGTTAATAGCTGCAAATTTTTAAATTAGGTTAGTTTTATTTCATTTTGAATGCACCATGCTCCAGAGTGAATTATTATTGCAGATTCAAGATAATTAGTATAGAGTGATGGATAGGGCCGACATACAAAAAAACTAATAAGTAATTGATTCCTATTGAAAACAGCTTTACAAAAATGAACAGACTCGGAAAATTCTTTAAATCCTGTAGATTATTTGGTTTAATTCAAGACTAAATGGCAAATAGCGTCATCCCATATGACAAATGAAGTTAAAACACATTAACACTATATATATATGCATACACACCTACATTCGTTTTGTTTCGAGTTCAAGAAAGCAAATAAAATTACAGCTTTTATTATGTTTTGCACTTCAACAAATTAAATGTAAAATTGCAATACAATTACACACATGAGAATATACCCCTTCACCATCCAGTCCTAGGTTAAAACTAAAAACTAGGAGAAAGCAAACTTGGATAATCCAATTTAGAAGTTAATAATGCCGACTTGTGTATAAGGTTGACGTAGCATACAACAACAGTTTAATGCATGTAACGTACTTTTTTTTACTCCAACCTTCCATTACTGCTAACCACGTTAGAAAAAGTCAAATAAAAATCAAGCACAAAAAACTGAAAAGATTCTATGCTAAACTTGAAAGGTTGTGGAATTTCCCGCTGATATGCAAGTTATAGTAGAAAAACTACTTAAAAGGAAGGATATCGATATGTAAGATTGGATAAAATATTGCTATCTTTGTGTACAGTAGAAAGGAAAACGCCACCACCACAAGTCAATGCTGCATCTGCTGACTCCACAAACTCTTTTCTCATCTTGACTCTCATTCTTTCCTTTACTTACCTCACTCCCATTTTTTTCTAAAAACGCACATTATATTAGATATGACTTGGTAAAAGTACTTGGGAAATGTAAAAAGGGAAAAGTAAAAAACGATGAGTGTTAAGTTCCCTTTTTGCTCAAAACCACTTTCACTTCAATAATATTCCGTTCATATATAAAAAATGGGATCGTTGTTGTCTATCGCTTTCTCTCTGTCTACTCTAGCAAACGCCACACTTCCAAACAATTTCTTTTAAAAACTTTGTGGCGGTTCTGACACAGCAAGAAAGTATTAAAGCTGGCTACTCTTTCGTGCGGGAATAGATGAAGGTATGGAAAAAGTTGAAATGTTTGGAAATAAGAGATGAGAGTATGCGATGTGGTAAGAATAATACCGTTGTATAACGGTGGCGGTAGTGGTATTAAAAGTTATTCCTTCCTTTAAGGATAAAAGAACAGCAGCTTTTGTAGTAGAAAAAATAAAAACCTTTTTTGTACTACTAATACGCCATTTTAAGCCTAAAAGAGAACAGTACCTAAGCAATAACGATAATAATAGTGCGGATTTCAGTATTATAACTCTGAGCTCATAAATCACTATCGACCGACGGACACACAGGCAAGGCTTGGGTAAAAAGATGTAAGAGGATGACTAAAAAGAGACTAAAAACTTGGGAAGCATTTCCTAAAGAGAATACAAAAAGGAATGCATGAATGCAAAGGGGATATACTGATGATGATGATGGCCTGCTATTTTTGCTAGGGCACGCCAACCATCACCGTTTCATTTTCTCTTTCCAAACTACATTCTAATGTCAAGCCTCTATCTAGCCAAAACCCAAAAAAAAAACTTGATTATAGTCGACTTGCGGGGGTATATGGTAGTGTGAGAAAAGGAATTACTGAGAAAAGAGTAAATGAGAGATTGAAGTAAAAGAGAAAGTAGCAGTGGCTTTAGAGTGAAAGAAACGGAGGACCAAAAGCCAGTGTAAAAGATAGATAGTTGAAAATCTGAAATCAGTCGGGATACACACATATCGATATTATTATCCACAGACTAACATATATTAGAGAAGAGCTTACACAGACTTCCCGTTTTACACGCGGACCAAAGTTTTTGAATGTGTTCTTGAGATATTGAATGGATACAAAGAAGTTTATCCATTTTCTTCTCGGTGGGCTAGTCCCTTCACCATTTCATCCTATTCTCCTAGATGAAGAAGAATCGCAATGGTTAATAATAATCATTATTATTATCAGTATAGTAGAGGAAAGCAAAGGTATGTATGCTAAAGAATTAGATTTCACCAATAGTATTAAATGCTGAAAGGCGGTAACCTCCTTATTTTTTCCAAAGTTTTCGAGCCAGTTACCATTTTTCACGATGAGCTGAGAAGAATCTTGATGAATCAAACAAAATAAATGCACTTGCTCATTAATTCCAACTTTTCCCTTCCTATTTTGCCAAATTTTCACAAAATTTATTCAAGCTATGTATTACTCGTGTGTGTACCTTCCATAAAAATACAATTTGCATTGTTTTCATAAAATGTAATGCTAATTAATAAATGCGTATATTAATAAGCATTATAAGTTTAATTTAAACTATTTCAAGTTTTTTAACTGACTCTTTAATCATAACTAATAAAATGATAGCATGCATAATGTGTACCTACTTTCAATTTGATTGACATTATTAAGCATTACCAAGAATGTGTACACATTCATTTTCTAAAAACCCATCATCATTAAGATCCAAGGCTTGTTCTCTCACTCATATTTGGTAGGCAGTCCTGCATCTTAATAATAGCAAATGTAAAATTGTGAATGTGAAGTGAAAGTTCTTCCACTAACTTTCTCTGTTACCTAAGAAAACGACGTATGCATCCCATAACACTCATAATCATAAAGTCACCCGGAAAAAAGAATTTTATCTATTCAGACAACGTACAAAAAGAACCATTTCAACTTGAAGATAGAAACAAAACAAAGAAAAACAGTAATACGAATGTCTGAAAAGAGGATGGAAAGAAAGAAGCCTTCTAGCAAAAGTAACCTTTCCTTGGCATTGCTATTTCGTACCTACACACACTTCTTGCCTTTTAATAAGAAGTTTTCTCTCGTCATCATCAAGCCCCATATTCCAACCTACATCTAAACTGTGAGCCTCGCTCCGTCCTTATACTTACTGATCTGTTCCATTTATTATGCACGTAGTACTACGGCATAACTATTTAATAGTGAATAAAGGGAGCAAAATATTCTTTCTATTCGTTGGAGAAAAGCAAGAATGCAAACCAATTCTGTTTGACTTTATCATTTATAAAAATAAGTTTTCATCTAGCAAGTCAAGCTGTTCCATACTTTCTTATCTCTTCCTTTTTATAAGCACTGATGTGTTCCTAACGGTGTTATTCTTGCTCTTATTACTGAAGAAAAACAAGTTGTGCACTTCCACTCACAGTTGTAGTCTTACGTCATAAAATATATTCTTTACCCTTCCTTTCAGAGATTTCCTACACCTTGCTCGTCTACTTCATTTACGAAAAGGAAGTGAGAGAGCAAAGAGTATTAACTTTGTGGAGAAAGTGGTATTAATCCTTAGGGTCTAATTTGCAAATGGAGTTACCTAGCTCCTTCTTCACCCTCTTTCTTTTTAGTGGGGTAGTTATTGCCCACGTGGTTCTTTCCTTCTTTTCTTTCTCCATTGCAAAACAACGCTGGTTTACAAAACCTATGATAAGAGCGGGATAGTGCATGAAAAGCTTTAAAGGACTGACCAGGATGAGACTGCAAAAAATCTTTTGTTTTCAAGAGAAAGTAAACTGTAATCATCATCAAACCAACACACTGGTTGTAAATGGGAATTTTTTGAGCTTATGAGGTTCCCGTAAATAAAGGCTGAGCTTTAGTTTAAGTAACGCCAGCAGAGGATCTTTCTTCCTGGTGGTACATTAATGACATGGAAAGATGATATCATCATCAGCAGAACCAACAATATCCTTTCTTTATATGAACTTCTTCCATCATCATCTGGGTAATATAAGGCGGTGGAGTCCTATTACAGGATAATCTTAAATCTTCCTTATAAACCGCACGTGTGCCTGCTAGTGTAGAATTCTCTAAAGAAAAAAATTATGAAAAAGTAGGCTACATTAGATGAAAACTCTCCTTCCCCTTCTTCTTTCATCCAAAATATAAATCAGTCATCTCAAATTTCCCTTTTTACATGTCAAAACATAGGGAGGTTAACGAGAGAAAATGTTTTCATATAAGAAAACAGCTTTAGTCTATTTTTCTACTTAAATATAATGACCATTTTAGTAAGGAGAAAACAGGAAAAGTAAAAGAAAGTCATGCATTGTTAAATGACAGAGAAAGAAGAAATATGACATCTTTTCCATTGAACCTTTTTAAAAATAGCCTCAAACAATAAACTGACAATGGAGCCATGCTATCTCCATCCTTTAACTTTCATGTTTTCCTTGATTAATTATACACTTAAGAATGGATGAAAGTTTGTTGTTTTTAGCAGTTTTGGTTGCTAGTCTCCATGTTAGACGTCACGCATAAGGACCTTCTGCTTACATTTCACCAGGCTAATAATACGTTCCACAATTTCCACGGGCAATAACAGTCATCGTCAGTAAAGCAACATCATCATCAACCATAATCTTTTATTGTTTTCATTATATTTATTAGAGGAGGGAAACCATAATGAAAGAACAATATATGTCAAGTAATAAACGAATTATTATAATGGGGCATTTGGGGTAATGTGCTGCTGCTGTTGAAAAAAATGTAATGACTGCAAAAGGGCAAGTAAAGAGTTTACCCCGTTAACTGACAATCCCAGTAAAGACTATTTCATTCTGTAAATGAATTGCTCCCTGTGAGTTATGGTTGATGACAGTGCTAAATTGAAATTCATTATGTGAAACATATTAAACGCGTTGGAAATTACTGGGATACAAGGATAACGATAACACACATCTCAAAATAGTCCCATGTTTTAGCCCTACTCTCAAACATTTACATCTCCCTTGACCTACACGGAATAAAAATATTTATGCGCAGAGTTTTTGTGGAAATAACGTATTTTTTGCATGATAGACGAATGGCCTATAGGATACTATGGTACTTTTTATAGTACAAATTTAATCCTGTCTATATAGCCATACATAAAAGTACAATGCATTCAATCTATTCAACTAAATAATACAATGATCTTTATAGCCATCATACGAAGGGCAATGATGATGTTGGCTTTGATAACGAGGCTCTTTTGCAGCGTTAGTGTTTGTGTGCAGTAGCAGTGAGAAAATATAAAGAGAGATAGGCTTTTGTTTTCTCTTGGTATCTATCTAAAAGAGCATCCAACAGAAATGCTGTTGTGGGTATAATATTAACTTTCTCCTTTTGTGCTTTATGTAGATATTTTTGTGCAGTTTCCCTCCAGTCCTAGTTTTTTACTTTCATGGGGTAAAAGAGCTATGAACTTTATTCAGACAAAGTGTGTAGAGGAATTGTTTCCGTCTTATCCTGCCTGTCCGCAAAAAAACGTTCTCTGGCGTGTGTGAACTGCTGGGTTCATATGGGAGCTTAACTGTGCTCAGAAGAGCTTCTTTCATTTCATGCTCGTATTACTTCAAGCTCTTTCCCCTTCTCCATTTTCCTTCCCAAAACCTCGCCATTTCATCTTTGCTACAAACAATATATGTTTATTATGTATGGATAAAAGGAAGACCTTGAAGAATTATGCTTTGTTTAGCTGAAGCTGCCTCTAGGTGAAAATTGCATAGAATCATCCTCCCCGTTATAATCATCACAATAAGCACTAAATATATCAATTTTTGTGGACGAAAATAGAAGTTTTTAGGATTGTGAAAACAAGACGAAATGGGATTTGAAAAGAAAGCAGTCGTCGCATTTTAGAACAAGTTATAGTTATTGCCTGTTCGTTCTCGGTTTGGTTTCCCTCTATTTTACAATTGAAGATTGTCAGAGAAGAACCCATCTAAAATATACTTCCGCCAAACCTAAATAGGGTATAGTGTCTAGACTACCACTCTGACTTTTTCATGTTTTTTGATTGAATAAACTACACACAAGTTGTATCATTTCATATCGTTAGAAAATGACAAGGATGCTGACGAAATGGAATTGTTGAATAAAATGAACGCAATTTTTGAAAGTAAACTTGTAGAAGTGGTAGGAGGGAGGTAATCTCCATTTTATAAACTAAATATTTCTTGGCACTCCACCATACTCTCTGAATTTTGCTGGTGAAGCTCAAACTACTAACTAAACAATAGACACGAACTTGTCTTACAAGCCAAAAAAGCAACAGTATCCAGTTTCAATTTCAGTGTTTGCCATTTCATTATATTTTATTTTTACGTCATTATATGAACATCTCGGTTTTTGCCTGCCTTGGCTTGGCTGGGGTTGCAGTTATGGAAAGATGAGAAAAATTTATGTCAGCGCTACCATTTCAATTACATATACTACAACAATACATATGATGACGAAGGAATACTAAGAAACTAAAAAGAGATGAAACCCATATTTATTTCTCTATTAAGTAATTTTATTTTATTAAAAGCTTGAACAAAACAAACTTCAAATCACTTAACATATTTTTAAAATATTTTGACTAGGAATTGATTGACGCATCTTTACCACCACCGCCACCCTTCAGCATGAACCTTTGACCTTCTTTTCCTTCCAGCTAAAAATAAAACCATTTACCAAAACGATATTTGTTTTTAAACGCTTACGCGCACCCACTAAAACTTTCTACCAGAAAGCTGTAAAAGGTAAAGCGTATCAAATTTCCATTCCTCTGAAAAAAGTTTCATCCAAGCCTTCTTCAACTAAAGCTATCTTCCTGGAAAGGTTATAATTGTAAAAGGAAATCTACTAACACCTACAAATACATTATAATGCAAGTTGCTGTAAAAATATGCATGAAAGCCCTTTTATCATTCAGTTTTGTGTAGGCATTTACGAAAGGTAACTAAATTATAATGAATGCGTTATTTTCGGTAGAAAAATTGTGGGAGGCGCTTTCATTTAATCAATTACTTTGCAAGAAAAGCATGAAAAACAAGAAAATTTGGAATAGCAATAATTTTAATTTACCTGATTGTTTTAGTATTATGCAATTATTATGATATCGTCCTTCTCCAGTGAAAACTATTTCATTACGCTCACAGTTCAGAAATGTTTTCGGGACAAATAGCGCCAACAGAGAGGGTTTCCTTTAATAGTTTCAACCGGTAAATATCGCTATCAGTTCTTCTCTGAATAAAAAGTCATAATCCCTTTTCACTAATTCGAACAAATGTACCTACAACACACGGTTCATTTTTCTTTAGGTTTTATGTATATAGTTTGCGTAGGAGATTTGGAATTGGAACCTTGGGGACGCTACCTAAACTTTGTCTAAAAACTTACTTTTTTTAGAAATACGGAGAAAGGACACGGATGCGGATTGTTTTCATTCAGCTATATAATAATGATTATCATTATTAGAGAAAATGTTAAAAGTTTTGAGATGGTAGAGTTGCTGGCTCTGGCCTTTTGCTCTTTGTTTTTGATATAAAATAGAGAAGGTATTATTTGTGTGGAGGAAATGGAGCGATATTACCAAAAAAGAAATTGTAGCGGAGAAAGTGAGTCCAACCTCCAAAAAAATTAATGGCACGACAATACCAACGACATCGGTGAACAATTTGCTCGTGGGTGGTTGCGGCAGTAGCAAAAAGAGAGAACAATGTAACCAGAGCGAAATACAGGAGGAAACACTGTCTGATATATGTTTAGCTGGAAGGCGTCTACTATACAGAAGGGACTGAAGTAATAATCCCAAGAACACTTTTATTTCCTTCCTTCATTCCTTACAAAACTTCTCACCATTAATTCACAAAGTGAAAATATTAATTACACACAGAGAGAAATGTAAAAGTAGGCTAAAAAATTGTTGGAATGAATAACTGCTATGATTATTCCTACAAAAGGGAGAGAAAAGTTTTATGCGAGATAAATATTTTTGTCATCGTATATTTTCACTCCTTTTGTCCAATCCTTTTTCTTTTTACTTTCACTTACACTGCGTCGGATATCTCTCTCCAGATTTTTAGTTTTTTCTTCACTACTATTAATTGAAAATTTTTAGTAGATTAAAATAGCAACGCACACGGAACTCGAGGAAAATAACTTGTAGCAATAATAATCATCGCAGTTTCCTTTCTCAAGAATTCTTGTTCTTGTTATTCTAAACCAGAGAAAACTTCATCTAACTTAAATTGGAATATTGAAAATTTTCATGACTAGTACACTTGCCTAAATGAAAACTGTATTATTTGTCTTTCCATTACATTTCTTTTATAATTATTTTCAAACAAGTTTGTTCTTTCTTTTCTCAAGCATAAAAGAAAGATGATGATGATTCAAGTGATGCTGCCGCAACGGCTTCTAGTACCGTTGAAGTAGAATCGTATTTCAGTGGGGTGGAAGTCCTCGTGCACGTTGGTGAAAAAGCCGGCTTCTAAGCGAGAACAACAACAATCTTAATTAAAACGTTCAGCACTAATTGTTTATTGAAGAAGTGAAAGTACAGAAAAGCAGTTTATTAACGAAGGATTTTAAGATCTAGGTAAATATACATGTATAGACTATAATTTGAATATGCTTCATGCGCAGATATTGTCAATAATTAATGTACATGTCACTGGAAAAGAAGTGTGAAGAAATGGCGACAAATCTATTAGCAATATTATTCCATACTCTTTTATTAAAGTGGGTTAGGAGAAAGGACAAGAGTACATGGAATATCAAAAGAAGGAAAAATGGAATGTTTATTAAAAAAGTTTGTTTGCAATAAGAAAGTCTGGTTCTTCCACAAACATTTAGGTATATTTAACAGCAAGTCACACAACTCATTTGTTTACGTTGCTACCGCTGTTGTAGTGGATTTCAGTAACACTTTGGTTTTCAAGGAAAAGCTCTTTGGAAGAGACAAACAACCACCCGCGTCCTCTCAACACTACAACATTCGACTTACTGAAAAACAGAAATTTTGGGAAACTCGAGATAAAAGTAGTAGTGAGAAGTAAAATAAGGAAAGCAGAAGAAAAGTCGGCGTTGTTCGGCTATTATGCTTTCTCCCTGTTTCAGCATGCCCTCAAAATGCAAGCACACAGTTAAACGGTTCCACACAATAAGTAGGGAAGGCTTTGTTCCATTTTCTCTGTATGCCATTTTCCGTTATAACTGAACCCAAAAAGAATAAAATACAAGTTAGAAATTTTTTGGTTTCTTTTTGACTAATATTGTACATAAAATGCTGTTCTCTCTATTTCCTTCACTTTCTCCATTCATTTCATTTCTAAAATCTTATAAAAACCCTTCAAATCTAAAAAGGTAAGACTTTCCTTTTCAACTCAAACCGATTACCTCATTTATCCTTTTTCTTTTAAATATTTTGATACACATCATGTATACAATTTTAAAAGTGCACAAACTATTTATGAATGAGGTAGGCGAAGGAGTTTCAGGTATCTGATCACGTTTTTAAGATACACTTGAAATATGGATAAGAATAAACAACCAATATTGCAAATAAAGCATAAAATGTAATCAAGTTTTTGTTTATGATAACTACATTGGACTATTCTCACATGTATATTACATTGATTGTTTGTTCCTTAATATTACTTATTATTCTCAAAATTAAAACTTGTACAGATTTTTCAAAAATTGAGGAAAGCGTGAGATGAGAAGCATGGAGCGTCTCAAAAGAAGGGGACATAATCTCTTTGAAAACCGTGGGTGTGCAGAAAACAAAAGACTCACAAATATGGATTAAAGTTGTTTGATGAATGAATGTTGCATTTCAGCCAAGGATATGTTCTATATACAGATCCATTAACCATGTTTAACCAAAACTAATTACGATGATTTCAGCAAATTATCTACTGAGTGTGATGATGAGCGAAACAAACGAGTAAACATGTTCTTGCTGTGTTCAATTCATTAAATAAGATATGCATTCTTCATGATTTTAAACATAATCAAGAGTCGAGCCGAAGTAAAGGCTCATATTATTAATGTACTTGCCTGCCAGATAAGGAATGGGCCAAAAACACGGAGGGAAATTATCACCACACATTTCTTGTGAGCGGAAGCAAAGGGACTACAGTCGAAACTCGATACAGCGTACCTAGATATAACGATCGCTGCGGTATAACGATCCCTACCTATGTCGCCCGAATCGAACTAATGTATTTTAAACGGAGGCACCAATAGATTTAACG
>JAANSO010000458.1:0-32354 GCA_036507315.1 Lepidocyrtus fimetarius
AAAGCTGGGATGATACCAACAGAGCCGCAATTACATTCATTTCGACAAGATATTCAAAACTTTATGGAAGATTTTGCTGAGGCAGAGAGTGAAACTGATCGTTCTCGTAGCAGTGACCATGAGGACAGTGAAGAGGATAATTAACTAGACTCTTGATTTCTTGTTTGCAACTTTATGTGAGTTTTTGTTAAACTACCAGGAAGCTTCCGTAATTGTAATATTTACTATTTTAAAATTATACACTATGAATAATTAGAGAAAAAACAAGAAGACTACATATATTAATGATTTTGTACAAAGCGAAAGCTTTCTTAAAAATTTAACCACACAAAACTTAACTTCCGGAAGTCACAAACTCTTTACTTATCATTACATAATAATAAAAGTACATTTGGCTTAACTTGTATCGTATCAACTGCCAAAATATACTGAGGATAATTAATTAATAAAGACAATTGCTAACGAATTCTTTTCTCATTAGAGTAAAAAGCATTTCATTTGTCCCAGCACCTTTGTTTCTATTGATTAAAGAGAAAGCAAAGCTGTCACTTAAACAGGCACTTCTAATAATAATTGGGTGCATGACGTAAACAACTTTTTTGGCCAAACTGTCCTCGTCTTTAACGCAAAAAAGAAATATATAAACTATAAAAAGCTTGCCTTTCTCTTTTTAGTTTTATCTAGGAAGAAGTTACCTATTCATTCATAACCAGCCTAGTTCAGTTTTTATTAAAATGAAAAATTTAGAAACGGATTTCGTTTTTCATAAGAAACAAGGGTTATCAAATAGTGACGTGGAATCCCAGTTTAAATCAAACAAAACGCAATCCTTGAATTATTCAAACATGATTTACATCCATTTTATGTTCCTCTACTATTTCCTGTTTTCTGCATTTCGGTTTAAGAAAACAGGTGGAAATGGCTTTAAAATTCATTCTTGGCTCCCACAAAAGATTCTGTGCTGTTTTACAGTATTTTCTGGATGTTTTTACATCTTCACAACTGTCCGTATGAACCTCAAATCCATTCAGAGAAGGGAACCTGTCACCTTTTTCAACAGTGCCCCCGTACGGGTGGCTTGAGGTGGTCGGTTTGACCAGGGCCGGGCCCCGAAGGGGCCGGGCCCGTGCTTCAGGGATAACGAAAAAACTACTGAAGTTAACAAATTAAAGTATTTTTACCAGGTATTTTGAGTAATTTTGTACCTCAGTTGTAATTTTCGCTACCCTTAGGAGAATAGCCAATAATTTTTTGCGGCCTTCGGCCGCTTTCACAATGCTCGTCAATTTTAGAAGCATGAATGTTGACAATTTCTTGGAACCTCAATGCAATTTTCCTTTCAAAATATATTTTGCCCATTTGCTGGGGGCCCAAAAATTTGCACCTAATCGCTGCTTAAATTAGGACGAACAGTATAACCATACGTTACTAATATTGCAATTTCAACAATTTTTTGCAAAAAATTCCTAAACCGTCGTAAATTACCAATGAAAAAACTTGAATTAAAATTAGAAATTTCAGCAATAATTTAGCGTATTATTATCAGCTCTTTGCCCTACATTTTGACAAATTGGGAAATACAGCACAAAACATTGCAGTTCAATTAATTATTAAATGCATATGTTCAGCTAGTCAGTTAATGGATTTAGAACCGTTTATTTTTCCTTAATTTTGGTTGTAAGTCGATACCGTATTTTGACCAGGGCCGGGCCAAATGGTACGGGGGTACTGTTTTTCAAATTGTTTTCTATGCTGGGTGTTCTTATTCTCAAAACAGTTATGCTCACGGGGTTTTGGAGAAAGCAAGAAAAATATTTAAATTTGGCTAATTTCCTGGAAAAATCAAACTTACTTACACCGAAACATAAAATTAAGGTGAGAAATTATTTATGCGAATTATTTTTTAAGATATCTATGCTAAAATTGAATGTTTAGGTGGAATCAAACAAGTTTTTGGTATTTTTCCACGTCGTTAACCTTCTCATGGGTTTCCTCGCGTGGATTCTTGGCTATTCCCTGGTCCACATTTGGGACTGGGATCCAACTTGGATGTACCAAAGAGCCGTTGCTCAAGCTCGTTTCAGCTTCTTTTTAAAATCCAACAATGGAAATTACACAACGGCGCCGGAGCTCTCAGATATTTCCGGAGTGGACTTGTTCATCACATTTCTCCAAGAGTGGACCCGTCTTGTTATGTTTTTGTCCGCAAGGGTTGAACACACTTATTTTCTCATTCATGTTTGGATGTTGTGGGCGCCCACAACAGCTTTTTCTAATTTAATTCGCAAAAACCTACAAGAAATAGTTACAGGAAAATCCAGGCAAGTAGACAGATTACGGGTTGACCTAGTTTTGGGGCAATTCAAGGATTTAAAGCATTTATCATTTTTACTAAGGGAAGTGCTTGGAGACGCGATTTTACCTTTCCTTGTTTTATTTATTTTCTACTACGCGATTACATTTGATTCGATGCTGCTAACTCAGGATACATTTCGAAGAATCAATCTTCTTTTATTTTATGTTTCTCTTTGTTCTATTTTGATCTTTTCTGCTGAGGTTATTCGAAAGGTATTGTTGTAAATTTTTAAGTTAAAAACCGGTAACTAATTTTTTGCTTTTCAATAGATGCAGTGGTTTAAGGAGTGGCTATGTGAAGAGGAGGTTGGATCAGTTGTTGATAAAAATAAAATCGGATTGGTTTTTCAAGACTTGGATGATAACCGTGTAGGAATAAGTGCCTGCGGAATGTTAACAATTTCTTATTCCACACTTGGAACGGTAAAAAATGCGTTCTTTCCCTACTTCTTTATATTTCGTTTTAATTAAAGCTTTTTTCTTTAGATTGTTGGAGCTTTGATGACTTTCTTTATCATCAGGTTACAGTCAGGGAGACCAATAAGTTAATTTTTTTAGAAAAATATGCAATGTATTTTTATTAAGCATTAAAATTATTTTGTCGCCGCAATGAGTTTATTAATTATTTTCATTTTAATTTTTCACAACAATTTTGATAAGGTAAGTGGATTGGAATTACTTTTGCATTTGCCAAACCAATCTGGAGTCAGGATTTTCACAGCTTCTCAACCTCATATAACGTCCTTCAGCCCTAGCGCAAAGACCGGAGTAGTTATGCTTGAGTAAATGTCCTCCTTCGACTTTAATCATTTCCCAGACAAAAACAGGACAGTTTGGATTGCATTCCGAGGACCAGATAAGGGTTCCCTCTTGATTTCCAGTGTAAATGCAACGGTCCCCTTTGTTCCACGGGGTGGAAAACATGACTCCTCCTCTATTGCTGTTTTCGATTGTGAATTGTTGGAGGTTGAGTGTACCTTGGCATTCTCTTACTTCGACGAGTTCAGTGTCATCTCTGGGATCTCCACCTTGCATGCACAGGGATGCGCCAACGTTACGAAATTGAAAGGTGTCACCGATGCTTTGCCGTTTTTCTTTGCGGGCACGGTTGGGCTCAATGGAGCCGGAGTCGGAGCAGGTTTGAGGGGCGGCGTAGTGCTCACATTCGGCAAAAGTTTGGGCGATGGTGAAGGAAACCACCAAGAGAATTAAAAATTGCTTCATTTTGTTTTAATTTTGAATGAGAAGTAATTAAGCTTGCAAAGTGGAAGGGAAATAAGTTGAATGATTTCAGTTTGAATCCGTTAGGGCATTTTATACTCAAAATTCAAGGGGATTTTAACCTTTTTGCAATGAAAATGAAATTGCAAGAGTTTGAGCAAAACCGCAGCCTTGCAATAAATTAATCTAGTCCAGAGGAGCCAACTACACGTTGCAAATTTATGACGCCGGATAAGCATTTATTCATGTAGCATTTTGCTTTTCAGACATTTTTACACCCAAACATGCCAATGAAAAAGGTAATTAAAATTTAATGTCCTATAATTAACTGCAAAAAGGCCTTTCCAGTATCAACTTAAACTACAGCAGTCAGTAAATTCATTGAAAAAGTAATTAATTTGTGGTTTAGAGAATAGAGCGTGTCATGACCTTATTTAACGATTTTATTACCATTCTGGATTAACTAAATTTAAATCCAGATATTTTCTAAGAAAGAAATTAATTTTTATTGCAGTTTCGTAAAACTTGAATTTAAATTTAAGCAAAATTTCATAAGGACAATGTATTCATTAATCAGCTACCAATATCAATGAAAATGGCAATACTTTAGGTTTTATGCGATCGTGTCTGTCATCCTTATCACATCGATACTTGTCGCTCTTTCACTGCTTTTGGCAAATGACTGACAACTGATAAAAAATAGATCATCGCAGCTGCTGTTTTTTCTGACTGACTATGTTGCTGTTGCTGTGCCAAATGCCCATGACATTGATCTTTGCTTTTAAAAAAAGCTGACGATGAACCGCTCTCCTTTTCTCTGTGTATTTGCGCTATTGCAAAAATAATCTAGAGCACGGGAAAACAAAAGAAAAGGCAATTTGCCAAGAGAAAAAAGAGAATGTGATCAATACGGATTACAAAGCGTATCAAAAAGAAATGAGAATGAAAGGATGAATGACAATAAATTACGCAATATCTTTCTTTTCTTTTGTAATTCAATTCAATTCAGAAGAAGCACAGGTTGACTTACATTCTATTTTTAGCCACATTTCACTTCCCGTTAGTTAAAGGAAGGTTGGATTCGTAGAACATTCTATTTTTTCTTTTGCTATTTTGTTTTTAGGCTAGTTTTAATATTATTTAAGCCCTAATTAAAAATCTGTTAAATATTTTAATTAACGCTGAAAAACGAAGATAAAAGTGAGTAATTTTTGTAAGCAGGTTAGTTTTTTAGTAAAATGGCTCTGTATAATGAATGGCAAAGATCAAAATTGGAACCTGCACCAGATTCAAACTATTCTAAAAGGAGCTTCAGTGATAACCGTTCTCCATTTAAATGGGAAGTTAGGTTAATGTCTTGGGGGACGAATGTTAAGTACGGTAAGTTCTTATCAAATGCTATCCACGTAAAATTATAAGTTAATAAAAGATTTTTTTATTGGCGTAAAAATCAATAAAAAATTGTTTAAAATATTTTTAAGAGCCTCCAAGTGAAGAATATTTAGAAAAACACCTCCGCTTCCGAACAACGGATGAATGGGAAGAAAGAAAAAAGCTGCAAAAGACAAGGACAACATCTCAGGAAGTAAAATTCAATCCTAAAAAGCCTATGGATGATCTAACAAGAAGGTTGGCGCCGTTAAAAAGTTTTAAATATGCTTTTTAATTGAACTATTTAAATGACCTTGAATTTTTTAGATTCCTCTACACTGGGATTCGATCCAGAGATGCTCAATACAATGAAATTTACGATAAATACAGTAAGTTTAGATGCCAATATTATTTTTAAATTCTGAAATGTTTTTATAACGGCGGATAATTTTATTTTTAAGTGAAAGGTAAGGAATGGCTGAATTGGAGCACAAAAGGAAAGGCTTCCACGACGGAATTGAAATCCCAAGCGGGCAAGGTAAACACAGAAGGTCGTTTTCAAAAGTCCTACGACATTATCAGAGACACAAAGCCGGACTCAAATGAAATATTTAGAACTGATTGGAGTGAAGATGAATGGAAAAGTTGTGTTGGGGCAGCACCAGCCGGAAAGAAACGAAATTAGTTTATTTTAAAATTTTATTAACAGTTTTATTTAAAATTGTGTTAAATTTTTCGGTGGGAACCCATTTTCATTGAAGATTTGCTTCAGAGTAAAAGCGGAAGCTTTGGGGATTCGTGGTAAGCTTGGATCAGTGAAATTTGTGTAATAAACTCCGAATCGTTGACTAAAAATAAAGCAAAAAATGTGTTCAAAATTATTTTAATTGTGATTAATTATTTTTTAATTGCGTACCGGTATCCTTGACCCCATTCGTAGTTGTCCATGAGGCTCCAAGCCGCGTAACCTTTGACATTTGCCCCGTCCAATTTAATGGCTTTTAACATTTCGTTGATATAATTCCGATAGAATCTCACTCTGCCCTCATCATCAACCCCAGAATCATCCCAACTGCCAAATCCATTCTCGGTTATGTAAACCGGAAGTTTATAGGTTTCAGAGATCCACCCCAAGATCTTTCTGCAGCCCCAGGGGACCACCGCCCACCCAATATCGCTCCTCTCCCATGAATCATCAGCAGTTTTCCTGATATCTGTGTCCCCATCAACTCCAGAGCTCGTATTGCCCCATTCCGCTAAATAAGTTGAGTACTGATTCAACCCGAGAAAGTCTGCAGAGCCGTTAATAATTCTTTTCCAGTCTTCAGAGAAAACCGGAAGTCTTGAAGTGTTTCTCCCTTCATTTCTGCTCTTTCCATCAATAAGCTCCCGCATTCCTGGATGGTAATCTCCGTAAACAATTGGATTCGCCCACCATCCAAAAGAATGATGCAGACCGCGTTCCGCTGCCGCCCTGTGCTCAGGATTTGAAGGATCTTTGGGCTCCGCCCAGTCTGAAAGGAGGGTAATCCCCACAGAACCATTTTGACTTTTGAATCCATCTTGATAAGCTCTGTAGGTAAGGCCATGAGCCATAATTGTATGATGAGCGCATAAATACTGGGTTTCAGGAGGTTCTACAAAAGGCTCATGGGTTCCATAGGTCCAATCTGCCTGGCAGAAAACAATTGGCTCGTTGAAAGTAAGCCAGAGCTTGACACGATCCCCAAAAGAACGAAAAGCTATTTTAGCGTAGTCTGCAAAATGCTGCGCTGTTGTTTCATTTAGCCAGCCGACCGTCTTCTTGCAAAGCCAGGGGTAAGTCCCAGTGGTACAAGGTCACGAATGGTTGGAGACCTTCGGAGAGTAAAGCGTTGATAACCCGGTTGTAGTAGTCTATTCCTGCTTGATTAACTCCGTCTTGGATTTTCCCTGTGGAAACGATTCGAGTCCAGGCAAGGGAAAATCGGTAGAAGGTGGCGCCAAGCTCTTTTAGGGCGCGGATATCTTCATTGAATTTATGATAAGAGTCGCATGCCACGTCTCCATTGGAACCGTCGGCGATGTTTGAGCCGTTGTTTTCATGTGACCAGAAATCCCAGACTGAGGGGCCTTTACCGTCTAGATCGTGAGCTCCTTCTATTTGATAAGCTGCGGTGGCCGTGCCCCACATGAAGCCTTCGGGAAAGACGTCGTATAAGAAATCGTCTTGGTTGGGTATCCCCTGTACGGTTGAACTCTGGGAAGTTCCAAGTACGAGAAATATACCTAAAACTAACTGAAATTTCTCCATGGCTTTCGTAATAAATAACTGGTTATGCTTGTTGCTAGGCAAAAATTATACTGCTAATTTCTCTTTTTGCCTTATTTTATATTATTTCCAGGTAAGCACTTGAATCTACCTGGGAATTGAATAATCATGATAGACAAATGTTTTTCATTTGAATCTCATAACGAATTAACTTCTGCGTGAAGAAAATCAACTGATAATTATCCTTGTTGTATTTTTATCTGAACTTGAAAGTAATTAGTTCATGACATGATCATCTGACTTTAAATTTGATTGACACTTTAATAAAGTTCATTTTGAAAACACTACAGTAAGATAAACGTATTTATCATTATGTGCATTGTCAAGTAGTCCTCCCCACTTTTAATTTTAAAGTTTTATTGTCCAATAACATTGCAAGAAAATTAGTTAATATTTGTAAAAAGCAATTTAATATTATTCTAGCAATTAAGTGATTAAGAAGTTTTGCTTTTATGGCCAAGAAAAGTCATTCTAATAACTATGAAGATAGCGATGCTCTCCTCTTAAATTTTTCTACTGGTGTTGTCAAGAGTTGATAATGATTTATTTTTTGTCTATAGTTTCAAGACAGTTGATTTGACGAAAATCGTCATCACGGCTCGCAACCCTTTTAACAAGTAAATATTGGCCAGCGTTTTCATCTGCATCATGTTCAAGCGAGTATCTATAGCATGAATTGAACTCTAAATAATGAAGGTCCTCGACTTTGGCTACAGTATTTCCTAAGCTCTACAAAATAAGTTTAACCACTGTTAATTTTATATATTATGTTTTCATATTTGTGAGTTTAGGTTTTTAGATTCAGCTTACATCATCAGGGTTGTTGATAGGACTATCAGGATCTGAATCCCATACCCAAAACGCAATTGTCTGAAAAGATATTACTTTCTTTGAAAAAAGTTTGGCTTACTTCATTTTTTTAAAAACTTACACGGCCATGGTTCACGGAAATAATTGTTTTCCAATCTGGATTATTGTTATTGTCTATAATTTCAGTGTATTGTGAAACATGATTCCACTGGCTATTTATATGAACGTTTACATAGGCATCCGTTTTGGCGGCTTAATTAAAACAAATGTTTAGAACGAAAAATTATCTTAATTTTTTAAATTATAAAATCTACCTTGCACGGAACCGTTTTGATTAAGGTAATCTCCTCGATTTGGCAACCTCCTAAAAACAGAATCAAAATGTGTTAACTAATTCCTATTAAATATAATTTAAAGTCTTTATTTAAATATTTGGCATTACCTGGCTGCCAGTTTCAAGTAAATATCTGCATTACCGCAGCCAACAAAATATACGAGTAGCAAAAGTGCTGACATAAAAATGGCATGATTTTTAATTGATGCCATTGCAAGAAATTATGTAGAAACTTCTTCAAATTTTAATTAAACGGAGTTTAGCTTGTTCGAGACTTAACGGAATAAGCAATAAATTCGAAATCAGAAAGGATGCTTATTTATATGCAAGAGTCTAGAAGTTTTTCCTTTGAACAAATGTCCATATTGAGGTTCAAGTTTAATTATTTAAAACTTTTTCCTTAAATTTGATGGATTGCTGACATTGACAAGTAATTATGTGGAAAAGTTGAGCTTTTGAAGGAAATTCTAATTGAGTAGAAATGACATAAAACCAAATATCCCTCTTAATCCATTTTGGCTGAAATTAGAAATCCAAAAATCTTGACTTTTGGCTTTGAAACAGGATTTTGAATGATTGATGTGAGGCTAAACCTAAAATTAAAGTGAATTTCATTGAATTTCAATTAAATGTGAGTGAAATAAAAACGATTTTTCTTTCCTTATGCACTCAAGTTGAAAAATTACTTTCAATTCCATGAATTCTATGAAATGATGATGGATTGGGTGACATATATCTCACTCAATTTGCATCTAACTCTACAACATATTTGAAAGTTGATGAAATTAATCCTATTTTCCTTGTATGATTGACATTTTACTGACTCATAAGGAAAAAAACAAGAGTAATTATAAAATAACACAATAGTAAGCGTAGCAATACTAGCTTAAAATTTTTGTTTTTATTCCTTTAAAATGTATTTAAAAGTTTCCTGAAAATAATCAAAATATTCTCTAATTTTAAAAAACCCCGATAAAATATATCTTGATTCATTCAAATTTCATTATTGTAATTTGTTGCATTATATAAATAATTAGTAAAAGTTGCCAGGAAAATTTTCTCGAGTTAAAAATATGACCTTCTTTCTGACATTTATGATACAAAAAAATATACGTAAGGCTTCTTGCGGTAGCAATTTCTTCATATGGGGTTGTTTTACACAAAAATAATTTAAATATTTAGACAAATTTTGTGTAAGTGTGTCAATAAAAATTGCTACATTAGAACTACGTTTTAGATCACTACCTCAATGTAATCAAAATTGTAAAATATTACAGATTGGTTTTGGTTTTATTGTTGAGGTTTGCGGCATCTATAAAAGATATTTCAATATCTTGCACTTTTCTGAATTTTAAATTTAGACTGCAGACGGACGGACAAACTGATGTAGAAAGACAAATCAACAATATCTTAGACTGGGATTAAAACGTTATTGGGTACTTGAAAAAGTCAGCAGATTTTGCAGCATTTTTCCTTGTATTTAGAGCTTATGGAAAACTGTGGATCATATAAATACTCTGAAATAAATAACGCAATGTCATTCATGGAATTATTTTAAAACTTAAATTATCGTCTGAACCTTTTAATACAAAAAATGATTTTGAGCAATACGAAATCTGTTATTGGGGCTTTGTGTTACGTAAGATTTTGTATATTTGTGTACTTTCTCGCATTTCAATAAACATTTCATTGGGGTTTTCTTCTACAGGTTCTTATTTTGTCCTACACGGTATCCAGAAGCGACGCATGGGGTAAATTTAATCAATATCATTCATATTATGCTGAGTTACCAGGCAACAACTGCACTATCGACGACGGTGAGCCGTGTTGGTGTATTCCCGAATTCCCTCCAGAGACCGAGGAGCCAGACGTAGATCTCTTTGGCTTACTTACAAAGGGGTCCGAGTATTTAAAAAACTACACGAATGAGAATGAAGCCATTCTTATGCTGGGCAACACAGGAACTGGCAAATCGACATTAACACAAATAATTGCAGGAGACCTTTCCAAGCTACATGCCGTTTCCAATGGTGGAGCAGATCTTGTAATAATTGATGAAGATAATAAAATTGGCCTGCCATCTACAAAATCAAAAACACTTTTTCCAGAACTAGTAATTAAAACTGACACCGACGATGAAAGTTCATTACCATTTTATGATTTTCCCGGTTTTGACGACACACGTGGGTCTGAACAAGATATAGCTGCGAATTTTTTTATGACGGAGGTGGCAAAAAAAGTTTCAAGCTACAAATTGCTGTTTGTCGTAAACTCAGGTTCAGTCTCTGGACAAGACCGTCGATTATTCGATGATCTTGCCAACCATGCAACAACCTTTGTCAAAGACATTTCCAAATTTTCAAACTCGTTTGGACTTACTTGTTAACCGAGTTAAAAGTTACAACAGCCGGGGTAAATATATTGAAGATTTAACAATAATTAACGGTACTGTAGTATTTTTAAATTATTACAAAACGGACTTAGTCCGCGATCTGGAAAATTCTAACGACGAACAAGAAAAGGAAAAGATTTCAAAAAAGCTAATTTTTGTGGAAACCCTTCTAATTCAAAATGAAGATGAGAATTATGAGAAAATTTGGTTTGTACGGGAGCCGCTAGAATGCGGACTTTTAAGCGAGTCCGATTTGATGCACGAAACAAGAAAAACAATCTTTGAAATGACGCAGCGTCTGCAACCAACAAAGGTGGATCATGCATCCGGCGAAGACGCTTTTGGTTTCACTTTGAAAGCCGAAACAATACTGGAAATCAGCGGGTTCTCTTTGCAAGTCAACACCGCAGTTTCATCCGCAATTGCGGAAATAGCTGCAGATTTTAAACTTTGGTTTTATCATATGAAACAAAAACTAACTGAAGAAGAAGAAGCACTTCAATCAATAAGTGATTATTTCTGGAGGGTAGAAAATCATGTGGATAAACTAAAAAAATCAATTGATGCCGTAGAAAAAAACACGGTGACCTTAGAACAGTATGCAAAACTAATTCAAGCGTTTTATGCAGAAGTTGGCAATTTACTTTCGGCGAAGTTTTTTGACTTTATGACATGGCAAGATACATATCTTAACTTTTTTGACAAGGCGGCTAATAAAAGGCAAGAAAGGCGGACAGAAATTTGGAAGATCCCTCTTGAAGAGTTACCAGATCTTGTTCGTAATTTTGCAGGATGGTATCAATTTTGCAAGGACTTGCAGAACAAAACCTCACAAGTTGCNTTTTTTGACAAGGCGGCTAATAAAAGGCAAGAAAGGCGGACAGAAATTTGGAAGATCCCTCTTGAAGAGTTACCAGATCTTGTTCGTAATTTTGCAGGATGGTATCAATTTTGCAAGGACTTGCAGAACAAAACCTCACAAGTTGCATTTTACAAGAAAACTTATCCAACTAAGGAAGAAACGTTGACTTGGCTCGAGTATATTAAAACAAATGACATTGTTACTGTTGATCAAAATCATGAAAAGTACGCGTCTTTTGTTGAACCAGAAGACTTGTTTATAATCGAAAAATTGATGACTCAGGCTCTAAAAAATGTTAGCCAAACCTGTGATCGAAATCGCAAATTACTTTCTTTTAAAGGCAACTTTATAAGACTGGGAAATTTTACTGGAAACCTTACTGAAGCTATTGCAGATTGCAAGGCAACCGAAGTCGAATTTATTGCCGGGCAAGCAATTTTCTTTGATGCGGATATTTCCATTCCGGGTGTTAATTTTGCTTTTGTTTCTCCAATTTATGACCAGAGGGAAAGTGAGCAGTTTGTGTTGGATGTAAAAGGAAGGCCTGGTTTGGTTCATTCACCGTCAAGAGCAGCAGACGGGACTATTGGGCAACCAGGACAACAAGGGGGTAGGGGCAGTGACGCTGATGCAGGAAATCCGGGTGAACCAGCAGGAAATACCTTTTTCGTTTCCTCAAATGTCATCGGTGGAGGTAAAGGAAGTATTCAAGTTAATACAAACGGAGGGGATGGTGGACCAGGACAAGTAGGTGGAAATGGAGGGGCAAGTGGAAAGAAAGCTGATAAGGTTTGCTTCAATGGGATTAGAGGCGGATGGGATGCTCCTGAAAGTTGCACTTATGATTCCAGTGATGACTACACAAAGTGCACTAAAACAGGTGTTACAGGTTTCACTGGAGGAATGGGTGGAAATGGAGGAGTTGGAGGTAAACCTGGGTCAAATGGTTCCTCCTCCCTTCTAACATTCACGTCTGAAGCTAGGGAAGCATTTCAGTTAATTGCTTTAGAAGGGGAAATAGGTGAAGTTGGAGTTGGAGGACAAGGAGGTGCTGGAGGAGAGTCCGGTGCTGGCTATCTCCACACAACAGCAATATGCTTTCCCACACCGCTTCCACCAGGTCAGGATGGCAATTCCGGTGAAACTGGAACTTCTGCTAAAAACTTTAGAGATCCAACACCTCCTCCCGCTAAAGTTTGCGAATGGAAAACGCTACTTCAATTCCGCAAACACTTCTTTAGCTATGAGTCCCAAGATGCAAAACAACTTTTAGAAAAAGTTGATTCCAGCACTGAGGCGGAACCGTTTTTTACGCTAAAAGCTCTCGCAGACGAAGCGTTTTCATTAGAACAGGTGGATAGGTCAACTGCTAACCTTGTTAGGCTCAGATATATGTACGTCTCGTTAGTAAATAGACTAAAGCGGCTCTACAAAAAAAGTTTTCAAGGATTGACCAAAGAGCATCAAAAAGTACTCTCTGTTCTGCTTACTTCCTCAGTTGCATTCCAAAGAAATCTTCACTTATCCCCTTATGGAACCAACATTGTAGTCGACATTTCCACTCAATTTAACGAAACCAATAGTAAGATAAATGAACTCAAAACCATAAGCAATCGGGATCAGACCAATGAAGCCATACAGCTGGAAATGGAACAATTGGGGGCAGCTTTAGATACCCAGACATACAAAAGCCGAGCATTTATATTCCTCGAGGTGTACCCTGCCGTGTTCGCAGCCCAGAATGAATTGCAGTTTAAAGCTGATTTACTAGAAAGTCAAATTGTGGTCTTAGTTAATGATACCGGTTCTTTGGAAGACGCCAGGAGAAAATTAGGTGAAGCCGAGAAGGTTCAAAGGACCACCAGAGCTCTGAAAGGATTTGCTTTGTTGAGTAAATTAATTTCTAAGCTTTACATTCCAGTAGATCTTTTTGAAGACATGGTAGAATCCCTTCAGCAAAAATACAACAGCACGGAAGATAAAGCCAGCAGGCTCCAGGGACTTGTAGAAGAATGCCAGAATCAAATTGAAGATCTAATCGAGAAGGAAAAGCAATTCGGGGAACAGTGCATTCCGCTCTATAACTCCCTTCTTGATTATTTTGACAATGTCACAACTTCAATTAATTCTGGAGAGGAGGTGATTCCCTACCCGGATAAGCATACGTTGAGAAAATTAAAAGAATGCAAATACATTTTGGAAGAGTTGGCTGATGATTCATTCAGTATAAAGCCGTTAGTGAATGCATTTAACAGGGTGCAGAATGCTCTGACCTTTTCCTTAGATCTGTACAGTATGGTTGAGTACTTTATAGAGGTTCAGGATTTGGCACGGTGAGACTTTAAATATTTATCTTTCATCTACGAAGGTACTCATTTTTTATTTTCAATGCAGGTTCATTGCTTTAATGCAATCTTCAGCTTTAAAATCAGTTCAAATAACGGACCCTGAGTATGTTGAAGCGGTGAGGAACTTTGACCTGAACATAAGGGAAAACCTTTTGGACGAGGAAGTAAAGAAAGCCATGCATACTTTTAAACAATGGGTCTTCCCCTTTGCGGATTTTTACTTAAGTTCTGCTGGGCAATTAAATCAACCGATGTTAGTTGCCCCGGGTGATGCCCAGCTTCGACAAATTGAGTCTCTACAGGAAAAACTTGTCCGTTACAAAGCAAGACCAGAAGGTGAAAGGGACACAATTGTTCAATTAAACTTCACTAATGCAGTAAATACTAGCAAGGCATTTTACACCTGGGATAATGAAGTCTGGGGGCAACAAATAGAATTGCTTTTTTCTAGTAATCAAGTTAGTTTTGAAGCGGATATAAGAAAAATAGGGATTAAGGACTGGGAGGCTATTAAATTTAAGCAGATTGAAATCATCCCGAGAATGAAAGGCGGCACGGAAGAAATGAGAGAAGAGTTTGATGAGATTTTGAATTACTTTGGGGTTACAATGACGCACACAGGGGTGAGCCATTATAGATTCTTGCAAGAGTATTTTGTAATGACGGGAGGAAATCACACAATTGAGTACAATTTTGAAAGAGACGAGAATGGAAACAGACTTGGAACAAACGAGGTAACCTTTATAAAGGCTTTAAATGACTTTAAATCTTATAAAACTAAACTAAAATGGTTTAAAATCATTACCTTTTACTATTAGGTTTACGAAAAATTCAAGTCTGGAGAATTCATGCTAAGCCCTTACACTTTATGGACAGTTCAGTTTAGAAATGTCGCATTCAAATGCCAGAAACGGACGTAAGGGTCAAAATACATGTGGATTTGAAGACCTGAAGAAATTTGCGCCTTATATCGACCTTGAACTGGAAGGGATTGGAACTTATGTAAAAGGACCAGAAGCATTGAATGTTGCAGGGGGTGACATGAAACTTGACAAATATTACGAACGCGATGACAGTTACAAAACCGATTTTAACTTTCAGGTAAACAGTAATGGTGATTAATAAGATTTTGTTAAATAAAAGTTATCATCCATTGTAAAAGCAATTCAAGCAAAACATATTAATTGTATTATTCTGCTTTCATTTTCACTATCAACTTGTACATTAGATTCTAGAAAATCTTTTAATTTCATTGCAAATTTATAAATTAACTTTCGAGATAATTTTAATAAACTTGTCTGGTTTGTAAAAGATAATAAGTATTTTTCATTAGACTTGTATTGTCCAAAATCTAAAAAATGTATCATTTGATAATTACTCCCGCGAACAACTATAGTTTTTATGACCAGTCAGATGAATTGTGAAGTTGTGTGGTTTGGTAATAAGGTGTAACGGTGCGACTACGCCATTCACTGTCGTTAAATATTTTTGATATTTCATCATCGTGAAACTTCACATTAAATACAGGTTCTTCCAAAGGTTTGTTGATTATCGTGGGTTCCAATCGTTTACACATTTCCGTAATATTCGCCCTAGCTTGATGCATCTCTTCCATATCGTTTAAACTGCCACATTCAATTGGGCGACGGATAAACCAAATCCTGGAGTAGTTTCCTTTTTCATCTTGAAACAAAAGCGGTTGGACGAAGGCTAACTTTTTTAAAACGTTTTCCTTTTCCCTTTTGTTTGAATTTCTTCGCCACTCTAAATAACTTCCTCCTTTCGATTCTTCCAACAATGCTTTCTCATCTTTTTCCAACTCCTGCAGTTTTTCAACTAAAGGAGCTTCATACTGTTGTAAAAATCCAGTTATTTTAGCGATTACGTCTGAATCTTTAATATATTTTCCTCGATGTGTGAAACTGCTCACTTTGGTAACAACAAGTCCTATAGAGTTTTTAAATTTTAAAATGTCATTGACAAATTTTATCGCAGACGTGACAAACCTATCAAACAATTCCCTATTTTCTTCCTTGAGAAGTGTTTCCGGTACAATGAACAGTAATTTAAATTCTGTAATGTTTTTTGCAGCTTCGCCCATAAAAAAATTCGCCGCCATGCTATGAGATTTCGAAAGACTTGGAAAGTCAAAAAAGTTTTCTTTGTTTTTAACTAATTCGGGGAAAACTGTTGTAAAACATTTAAAAGGACCTTCACGAAAGAAATGTTTAGAACATGTTGAGTACAGTGAAGGATGACCTATTTTTACTTCTTCGTCAATAATGACAAGCTCATCTGAAGGAGGGAAATATGCAGAACGTAATTTTGAAAGATTGCCAGAAATTACATGTGTTGAAGTGGTTACCCCTGCTCCAGTCTGTCCTAAAAGGAATACTGCGCTGCTTCCTTCAACAACTTTTTGTTCTTTGTCGCCCATTTGAAGTAAAGTCAAAAGCGGTGGGGTTTCATATACATCCATGTAACCGGGGGTTGGAAGGCACCAGCATTCCATCTCACCGTCAACCGTGCAGTTTCCTGTCTTAAGTAATTCAATTCCAGACTGAGTTCCAGTTTCTTCGACAGATGTGTAAAGCGATGTGAGTACAACTCCCTTCAAAAAGAAATAATTCGAAATTATAAATATTCAAATGGATTACAAAAGGAACTTACGGAAATCACGATGGATACAAAGAAGACAATGACTTGGTTCATCTTGAGCACTTTTTATTCAAAACTTGTTTTATTTTAGCAAAATGGTTTCGTTTAGAAAGGATAAAATAATTCGTTCCACTGGGCAAGTTTTGCACAATATTTCGTTAAAGAGTGGATGCCCTGTTTAAAGATCATTGATTTCAAAGTTTACAACAGGATTGATATAAATCTACAAGTACAACCAATGACTGATTAACAAGTGAAATACAAGTTTTGTCGTAATGCAAATAGGAATAAAAAGAGTATTTGGTGTTGCTGGACTTGTCAGTATCAGAATGCTTGAGGTTTTATTCTTTAATTGGGGTTAAATAGGTTTAAATACAATTTGTTCTCGTTCTCTCACGCGCTTGCATGATATTGCCTAGTTACAAGCTCTCGTTCTTTTTAGATGTTTTGTCTTTTCCACCTATACTGCTCTCCTTTTTCTATTCCAAAGTCCCTTTATGACCATATTGAAAAATTTTGCACATAAAAATTCTTAAATATATTCAAAGTGGTTTTAAAATGATACAGAATACATCTTTTCTTTAAAAATATGTAATTGAAAATATATGTAAATTATTTTTGTTTCTGCTGATGTAGTGATAAAATGATAATGATTTAAATCTTGCTTTGGAGTGAGAACTTATTATTTCTTCTAGGCTGGTTCTCCTTTTTGTAGCGCTGGCTGCTTGTTGACCTTGAATTGCCTTGAGTTAAGCTGCGTTGTCTTTGCGCTCTCTGTTGCTGTAGTTGTTTTTGCTGTTTAAGTTTACTTTTGATAATGATGATTGTCAAACTTTACAGAATGTAATTAGATTTTTGATACTGAAAATCTTTTTGCCTTTGCTTTTGCCATTGTAAAATGTAAAATAAAATATTTGTAATGAAAATTACAATGAAATTTCTTAAAACTTTAGGTAAATTTGAATAAACCCTTTGAATTTAGTTGAGGAACAATATTTTTGCAACACTGTGGATGTTGTTTTGTTACGGATAAAAAAAGTTTCACATTGTTACTTGCTCGAAGAGTAAGTCATGAGATCGATGTGTTAGTTTGTCTGTCTGTTTGATGCTGTATGTTAATTCCTTATGATCGAAATGAAGTTATTGTTAAGTGAATTACAAAAATGTCAAATTTATTTAAACACCAAATCAGTTAACTTTTCACTTACAATTTAAATTAAACAATCAAGGTTAAGTGCAGAAATAAAATGTTTATTTTTAAGCAAGTAGATAAATTACATTATTTAATCGTGAACCAACTCCAGTATATCTTAAGGATCTTTAGGATAGTCGACATCGTAGTCAACAGGTATTGGATCAGGGTTAGGATCATAATCGTTGTAATAACTGTCGAGTGTGGAGGAATAATATTTAAGCCGTAAATCTGTGAGATCATGCCAATTAGTAATGTTTAATATATACAATATTCCATCAGAGTGCAACTTCACATTAAATACAGGTTCTTCCAATGGTTTGTTAATTATCGTTGGTTTCAATTGTTTGCACATTTCCGTAATTTTTGCTCTAGCTTGATGCATCTCCTCTATATTAATTAAACTCCCGCATTTAATTGGACGACGGATAAACCAAATTCTGGAGTAGTTGCTCTTTTCATCTTGAAACAAAAGCGGTTGGACAAAGGCTAACTTTCTTAAAATTATTTCCTTCCTCCGCTTATCGTTCTCATTTTCCTTATATGCTTTCCATTCCCGTTTCCATTTCTCTAGCGTTCGTAATCTTTGATCTAAAGTATTTACATATTGTTGTAAAAATCCAGTTATCTCAGAGATAACATCTGCATCGTTAAGATATTTCCCTAACGAATTGAAGCTTCTGGCTTTGGTAACCACAAGGCCAAACGAGTTTTTAAATTTGAAGATGTCATTGACAAAGTTTATCACAGAAGTTACAAACTTATCAAACTCATCTGCATTTTCTTCCTTAAGAAGTTTTTGCGGTGTAATGAACAGTAATTTAAACTCGGTTATGTTTTTCACTGCTTTGCCCATTGAAAAAGCAGCTGCCGCTTCAAAATAAGGTCCATCATCAAAGCGTGGAAAGTCCAAAATATTCAAACCGTGTTCGTTTTTAAATAATGGCGAATTTGTTTTAGAATATTTACCAAAACAACGAAACTCTCCAGCATATTCAAAACTTTTAAGACATCTTGAATATTGAGAAGGATGACCTATTTTATCTTCTTCGTCAATAATGACAAGCTCATCTGATGGAGGGAAATGAGCAGAATGTAATTTAGAAAGGTTACCGGCAATTACATCTGCAGAAGTAGATATCCCTGCTCCACGCGTTCCTAAAAGGAAAACTGCGCTATTCCCTTGAGCAACTTTTTGTACCTTGTCATCCTCTATAAGTAGAGTGATCAGCTGCGGGCGGACGACATTCTCGAGAGGGAAATCTGGAAGACACCAACATTCCGTCCAGTCTTTATCGGTGCAGTTTGCTATCTTAAGTAATTCTTGTCCATCTTGAGTTTCAGTTTCTTCTTGGGATGTGTACATTGATGTAAGTACAACTCCCTTCAAAGCAAAAGAGCTCAAAAATTTAAATTTTTAAAATGGATTAAAAGTAAAACTTACGAAAGTTACGATAGACACAAAACAGGCAATGACTCGGTTCATCTTGAGCATTTTATTATTATAAACTGGTTTTAGTTTGAAATGATGATTTGGTTAAGAATTTTAGCGCTTTTTATACTAAAAAATCATTGCATTAGGCAAATATTGCTCATTTTTTCGTGGAAAAGTGGACATCCTCCACTGCTTATAAATCATTGACCTAAAAAATTACAACAGAATTAACAATTGCCCTGCTTCCAAATTATTTATTATCAAACAAAATGCAAATTTTACCGAAATGTAAGCAAACACATTAGGTTTGGGATAATATTTACAAGTGTAAGTAAACTACCGATTAACGAATGCACGCAGATCCGCTTCGGTGGAGTCAAAATAGATTCGTTGATAGTTCTTATCGTAACCCATTCGTAGAAAAACCGTAGATCAAATAGACAATTAATCATTATCAAGTTTGTTTTTCAATGAAATGAGTTTTATCAAAAGTTTATGTAAAATATACACCAAAATGGTGCACAATGTCGGTAAAAAGTACAAGTTTATTTTTATTTTAAGTATAAATGTGTCAATACTCCGTGTCATGTTTATCATCTTGCAAAGCTTAAGTAGGATGCCTGTAAACTCAAAATAGAAATGTGATTATACGGTTCTGTAAGATAAATAGTTCCATTAGTGCGAAACATTGTACTTTTAATTGAAATATGATACTAATTGATTAATAAACAAATTAATATTAATTATAAATTATTTAGAAAATAATATGCAATTTTTAAAAAAATTGATCGATTGCAAAAACATGTAAATTTACTAAACCACCAATTCATTTACCTTTGACACATCGCAGTTGCAATCGAACTAAAATAAACGGACAATAGTATCATTGTTTGTAAAAATTGGAAGTTTATTTGCTTTTTAGTAAAAAAACTGGAAAGTTTTATCATTTGACAATTAACACAGCAATATTCAACATTTATTTGCAGTATTTAAGACCGTTCAGAAGGATTGTAAGGTTGTGTGGTTTGGTAATAAGGTGTAGCGGTAATACTACGCCAATCACTGTCGTTAATTTTTTTTGATATTTCATCATCATGAAACTTCACATTAATTACGGGTCCTTCCAACGGTTTATTAATTATAGTTGGTTTCAATCGTTTACACATTTCCGTAATATTTGCCCTAGCTTGATGCATCACTTCCATATCGTTTAAACTGCCACATTGAGTTGGGCGACGTATAAACCAAATTCTGGAATAGTTTCTCTTTTCATCTTCAAACAGAAGCTGTTTGGCAAAGGCTATCTTTTTTAAAACTACTTCATTTTCCCTTTTATTTGTGTTTCTCTGCCACTCTAATCTTCCTCCTCTCATTACTATTTTCCCTTCTTTTTCCAACTCCTGCAATTTTTCAACTAGAGTAGGTACATATTCTTGTAAGACTCCAGTTATCTGAGTGATTACATCTGAATCTTTAATATATTTCCCTCGAGAGTTGAAGCTAGAGACTTTAGTAACAACAAGCCCTATTGAGTTCTTAAATTTCAAGATGTCATTGCGAAAATTTATTGCATAGCTTGCAAACTCATCAAACAATTTGTAGTTGTCGTAGTTAAAAAAGGTTTGCGGTACAATAAACAGTAATTTTAATTCGGTTATGTTTTTCAAGGCTTCACTCATTAAAAAATTATCTGCAGTGTCAGGAAATATCGAAAGACTTGGAAAGTCAAAAAAGTTTTCTTTGTTTTTAAATAACTGTGGGAAAATTGTTGTATAACATTTCCTTAGCCCACTTCTTTCCCCACGCCCTTAACATTTAAAACATTTTGCATCTAGTGATGGATGACCTATTTTATCCTCTTCGTCCACAATGACAAGGTCATTTGTTGGAGAGAAAAGCACAGAGTGTAGTTTTGAAAGGTTGCCGGCTATTATCTGAGCTGAAGTAGTTGTCCCGGCTCCATACATTCCTAAAAGGAAAACTGCGCTATTTCCTTCCACAACTTTTTGTTCTTTATCACCCTTTTGAAGTGAAGCGAGCTCTGGCGGGAAATGATAACCATCCGCGATAGGGAGTTCAGGAAGACACCAGCATTCCATCCTGCCGTCAACGGTACAGTTTCTTGTTCTAAGTAATTCATGTCCAGTTTCCTCGTCCGATGTGTACAATGATGCGAGTACAACTTCCTTCAAAACAGTAAAATAGTTTAAAATTATGGATACAAAAAAGACAATGACTCGGTTCATCTTTAACGCTGTGACGATTCAAAACTTTGACTTCATAGGTATAATGATAATTTGGTCAATAAGAAAAACGCTTTTATACCAAAAAGAATTAATTGTGTTAAGCAAATATAAGTCTTTATTTCGTGAAAGAGCGTATATATCCTTCACCGTTTAGAGATCATTGATCTCAAAAAAATTTACAACAGGATTGTTTAATGGCATAATATTTGAATGTTCTGGATTAGGATTGTTCAAATGTTTTCATCGGTAAAACATCAATGGATTTGTAGGTAGTACTTTTCGTAAAGGTTTCTTGGAATTTATACACTATCATTTTTTTCAGTAAAATAGTTTTATTCACAAGATTTTGTATGCAAAATATTCAACGACATCGTGCACATTTTTGCTGAAAATTTATTCATATCTACTATTTGTAAACAGGATGCCAGTCAACTCAAAATTTACATGTGATAATGAGGTTCCATTAGATAAACAAATTCCTATTTTCTTACATGCAAACATTTACTGGTCAATGGTGTGTGATTGATGTTCATTGATTAATAAATCTGAATATAGTAAAAAAAATTAACGGTTATTAGAATAATTTTTAAAAAAATATTTTGTATTAAGTTATGGCTAACTAAAGTAATTATTTATTCACTGTAGTGGTTTTTAAAATGTTTGATTTAATTAACAAGTATTTATGGAAGTTAGGTTAAATCCTACTCCGGTATTTCTATCATCACTTTGAAACACCATTAAGATCATATCGTCATGGGCCATGAGTCGTGTTAATGGGTTTCCAGGTGAGCCCAAGCTGCAAAAAATCCAAATGGCATTAAAGCTTGATTCACTAACAAGAATGGAACAATTTCTTATCTAATTTAATTAACAAACCTGTCCATCAAAACCCAATCCGGCCAGTTTCTGTTGTTAAGCGTGAGATAATAATATCTAAACCTGTCCCAGTAATCTTCCCATCCACTTGTGGAAAAATACGCTAAGGGTCGACATCTTTCGTCATTAAAATTGTTCTCTGGTACAAGGATAATTGCACTGTGTTCATTATTATCATACTCGGATTTGCCTTGAGGATAAGTAAAATTCTCAGGGTCGTTGGAGCTTAGCAAATAATCCCTAGAATCCGGATGGACTTCACCGTTTTCAAGAACATCCCATTCAATTGTAAAATTGTATTCTTGACCACTTCGAGATGCATCGGATCCAGTATAAAATACGATGATTAAGATGGGCGACCAAAACGTGTGGGATTTTAATTCGTGATTTCTAAATCATATAAATTAATCAGCAATTAAGTTAATTACAATGAAATAAAATTAAAATCTTACGGCCACCAATGCTCGCTCGTAGCCCGAAAGAACCCGCTTATGTAAAGTGAAGCATTCGGTGAAATATGTGGAGGGGCTTCAACGGTTACGTTGTACTCCCAAGCATTTTCCGCTCTAACGACCCAAACACATCTTTCATTGTCTTGTAAGGGAACTGAAGCTTTGAAAGTTAAGTTTCCTTTGTTTCCTGTTAAATAACCTCCACAACGGAAGCTACTGTTATTGGTTTGATGCAAGACAGGTTCAGGTGAGTTAATCGGCGAAGAAAACGCTCCATTGTTTTGTAGAAGGATAGTCCCACAAAAAGCAAATAATATTGACGTTTTAGTTTCCCCCATTTTTATTGAAATTTAACAAGAGCTTCGGTCACTGAAATAATCCACACTAAATTATAATTGACTTTGAAATCCAACCTAGTCAAGGGAAACATATTACAACATATTTTTGATTAAAGATTAAGCCGACCTTGCTGTTTGATTGGCATGCTTACGTTTTACAACAAATTATAACTGGACCTTGGACAACACATTTAGAAGTTAACCGCTGCTCCATCCTTGCGTTAAATCCGTAAATTGATAAGGATTCAGAGTTTTATTTAATAAATGGAAAATTTTGTATCGGCGAATAAGTGACAATTTTATAGATAAATAATCTTTCGTTTAAACTATATGACAATTTGTGACTGGCCCTATGAACAATTATTTTGATAAGTATAAATAAATTTGTGTTGCAAGTGCAACGGAAAACAAAAACTTAGCAATATTTTATTTTGTATAAAACTTCATTTACCGATTTTTGCTTGCTGTACTGAATAATTAAAAAGAATCTAACACCACTCCAATCCCGTTTAAACTTAATCCAACAAAAAAGAAATAATGACAATCAAAACTCATTGCGTTTGCCTTTGATTGATTAAAAAACCAAAGTTCTGCATCTTCTTTTACTTTCAGAGCATCTAAGCATACCAGATTTTCGATAAACATTAATGCATAAAATATAAAAATATTTTTTGGATGTTCCTCTTCCATAAAATTAAAATATGCAAATGTGTTTATACAAAGTGAGGTAAAATATTTCAATCCTTTTTTAATACTGTAGATGGCTGGGTCATTCCGTGAGTTGTACAAAGACCAGAGTATCAAGATGAGCCAGTGACAAGCAATAAAATAAACCTAGGATTTGCAAACTTTGTTTGTAAAGAAAGTACAAATTATATTCAATTTAAAAACTTACAGGTGAGGCGACAGCTTTTGCATAGGCATCCATCGCAATAATTCGGGAATCTGTATTAGTTAAGTGTAAAATTAGTTTTTGTATTTTCTAAAAATTCTTGCAATTACACGCTGCATAACTTACATATAAGACAAGTAATTGAAGTGTGATAGATTGTTGATTTAGCAATTATCAAAATTTGGGAGTGCAAGTACAAGAGTAAATGCTTGTTTAATCTCCAATACAAAAAGTAAGAACTGCTCAAGCTAAAGGCCACTAATCCTGTAATAAAAATGTAAATTAAGTAATTAAAAATAAATTTAATAAAGTGTTTAACATACCAGTAGACATAAAATTCGATTGATATTCCTTCTCAACTGATAAGACATAAAAGAACAATCCGTATTTAAAAATCGACTCAGCAAATAACATTATAAGGTCCGTAATTACACGCCAGTTGTTAACTTCATTGATTAAGTTTAAGAATTCATCAGAAGGCACTCTTGAACGACGTTGTCTTAAATAGAACTTGGTCCTATCTTCAATCCGTTTACATATTGCCAAACTGGAGCTAAAAATATATTTAGTTTTTAGTTTCATACAATTTTTTAGCTTTTATTCTTCTTACTTCAAGGTACAAAAGAAGGTAAGCGAAGCGATCAAAGGGAAAGTGCACAGTACAACTGGGATGAAGTAGTAAAGCTTGCTATCTCGAGATTGCTTTAGATAAGCACAATGCTCCAAGTCTGTGATCCAGTTCAAGTAAAAAATCAAAATCCCCAGTACAATTATTAACAAGTCTTGTAAAATTGAAATTATTAACAAAGAAAACTCCACGTTTTGAAGAACCGCTTCTTGTAACCGAATATTTTGTAATGTCAAAAGCTCTTCTAAAAATAAACAAAACGCCGGTAAAAATTAATAAATTAGAACTGCTTTAATAATTTAATAATTTACCTGCGACACTATTCAATCCAACGGATCTCAATGCACTTGCCAGTGCATTAAATTTTTCTAGATTTGTTATGGTCGTTTTGGCTGCCCATGTTTGAATTATATCAGAAATGACATCCGGCAATGTCAGCCGGTCCAGTAGCATGCTACATCTTAAATATTTTATTCTATAAGATGAAATGTTTAGCTGCCTTGCAAAATCCGCCCAGTTTCCAAATAAAATCGATAAGGAATCTTCTCTGCTACTCACAATTAAGATTACTTCCCGGACTGGAAACTCTGAAACAAATATTAATTATTTATAATCCACAATTTTAATTATTTTTACGAATTACAACTCTACTCACCACCGTTAGCTCCCAAAAGCATTTCCATTTTTCAGTTTTATTTTAAAAAAACTAGAATCCAAGACCTATTTAATAATTCTTCTAGAAGAATTAGATTTTTTTATTTTTAAGACAAGGAGTTTCATACAATACGCTAAACTTAAACCTTTTCATGGATGTTTTTAAGTAAGTTATCATTCTGATGAAAATATTGTCTACTTTTTGCATTATCTTATCATTTTCTTGCTAAAGTAAACAAACATGTTCCAATTTTATTTGCAAAAGTGCAAACCAATCAATCAAGAGGAATAACCTATTTAAAATATTATATGTTGGTTTTTAATGTAAACATCCAGTCGCTTTAGTCGCCAGTCGGATTTGCAATAACCAATATTTTCAATTCAAACTTCAATAAAAATGTGCTGATGAAATACAAGTTTGCAAAATCAATTTATAAATGAATGAGTATTGAGAGCAAGACAACAAACTATTTAATAACTCCATTAAGTTTTTTAATTTCTCAACTTTTATATTTTTAATACAAAAAATTCAATTAACTTTAACTTCTTTCAAATTAAATTACACGTGGAAATCTAATATTTGAGTTTTTAATGCGTTTACAAAATATTAAAACAATAAATTCGATATTGTAGCCACAAACAAAACAAAGCAACAATTTATGTAAGTTTCGCATTGGTTAAAAGCAAGCTTGGATACACCCTTTGAAAATTAAATATTTTACTTACAAAATCCCAGAATGGAAATAATCGAAGCATGCACAGGAGTTCAAATCTTCCTCGAAAAAATATTTTCATTCCCAATAGTTCCCTTAGACAACGCCGGAACCTTTTGGGAATCCAAACCCCGACAAATATTTACAATTTCGGGTAAAAAGTTGCAGCTATTAAGCAAGGGTAACCTGATTTACAAAAGTTTTGCAGGTGTCATCGCAGTTTTTACGATTTTTTCACTTTGGCGTGCCACTTGGGCCCTTGGAAAACTCCAGGAAGAGCATTCCAATCCATTAATTTTAGAACAATTAGGATTATATTCTTTACTAGCCGCTGTGTCAAGCATTTGCGTAGCAGGATTTAAAACAATGGAGGATAACGCAGAAGAATTCGCTTTTGGAATGTTGCAAGCGATTAAAATATTTCGAGAAAATAATTTTGCTAAAATAGGCACCAACTTTGTAAATTTGTTGATATACAGCGTCAGCGCAATTTTCCTTCTGTCATTTACACTCCCTTTAATGGTTCTACCAATTATTCGGGACTACGACCCACCCGGGTTAATAATCTCGTGGGTGGGCATTCCCCTGCCAATTCTTGCAATAAAATTGTTTTCTGTTGGGTTTAGCGGCTTCACCGCATTCTTTGGAACCTCAATTGTCATCTATCAGGTGATAATCTGCGTGGTTTTTATGTGGACTGTTCACAAATCGGTTTTAAAACTTTGCCAGCAGGTTAATACCCAACTAAAAGCATTTCATTTCCGGAAGTTAATTAAACTCTTTAGAATAATCCAAATTTTGTTAACAATCGGAATGGAAATTACTTATTTATTTGTAACTACATTAATCTACATTGGAGTCTTCTTGTGCGTTGTCTCCGGCACGTTGACAATTATTTTAAAGGGAAAACTGCCAAATGTTTTGTATTTGTGCATCCTTTCAATTTTCTTGATTGCTTTAATATTTATTTACATATTGACAACGTTGGCTGCTACACCAAATACAAATGGAACGGCGTTTAAGTTGTACTGGAAGAAGTATTTGGTTAACAAAGCAGAGCAGAAGGAGTTAAAATCGTGCAGGACTTTTGGCTATTGCTTCGGTCCTTTCAGACCTTTTAAAAGAAAGACTTATTTGACCATGATGGATTCTATTTTGAATTGCATTGCTTCGCTGTGTCTTATCTGAAAGTTGCTAAAGAATTGTTATATTTTACAAAACAAAATTGTCTCACATTCCACCAAACTCATTTCATCTTCAATTCCAAGAATTTATAGTTTTGTTAATTATCTAGAAGTGTTTTAATTTAATTAGCATTTGAATAAACTGTTGCATTGCAATGTTCAATTTATTGAAATCTGAACATCGTTTAAATATTTAATCACGAAATAATTATTTTTAATTAACATTTAAATATTATTGTTGAACGTTCTTCACTATTAAAATTGAACAAGAGCGCAGATGTCATGCATTGTTGTTGTGATGCAACAACTTACTTACGGAAACCCCCTAAATATTTATCCTTTGCTCTACTAATTAGTCTCTCGTTATGCTCTACACCTGTGAATCTCATTATTTCTATTCTTCTCTATGAATGGATTACATTAAATGCTGGTGGCTGCTCCAAATCAGCTTAATTGTTATTTAATTATTAACTAATCACGTACTAAATTCCAGCACATTTCTCTTTGTAAAAGCAGGGAAGTGATATGGATAATTAGCTTTAACTCTTTGAAGCTAAAAATAGTTTTGCGACGCGGAAAACTGGCAAAATTTAGATCAAGCTCTAATTAGTCTGAATAGCATGGAAAATACTAGTCCAGTTTTATTCAACCAATGCTTTAAATGGCAAGAGAGGAAAATAGCAAAGGTAGAATTAATTTTTCATAAATTCAACTAAATTTATTTTAAAAACTCTGATTATTTATCTTTTAGCATTTTCAAAATCAAAATGGGGCGTACGCCACCGCATAGTCCTGGCAACATTTGTAATGTGCGCCATATTCCATCCTCTTCGTTACGTAATGTCCCTTGGAATAGTTGCCATGGTAAACCAGGAATCGGGTGACCTTGGCGAGGAAGATAACCTTTTAGAAGTTTGCCCGAGTTCAACGCCACTTATAATTCTAGAGCCTCATCCAAACTCAACTACAGTTAGTCCAGCTTTAAAAAATAAAAAAGAGCTTTATCCAAAGTTTAATTGGAACGAGAAGGAGCAAGGCCTAATCCTCGGGAGCTTCTTCTGGGGCTACGTCCTCATTCAATTCCCTGCCGGGCTCCTCACCTTAAAATTCGGGTGTAAATGGATGATCGCCTTTGGAATGTTATCCACCGGAGTTCTCAGTCTTTGCCTGCCATACGGAGCCATCCTCGGAGGAATCTACACCGTCGTTGTTATCCGCGTCCTTCAAGGAGTCAGCCAAGGCTTTGTCATCCCAGCTTATTTACAACTTTTAGGGAAATGGGTCCCTTTAGAGGAGCGGGCCCGAATCGGATCATTTTGTTATTCCGGAATGTCTTTTGGAACAGCAATTACGATGATGATTTCAGGCCATCTTGTAACGGAATTTGGGTGGCCGTTTGTTTTTTATTTTCCTGGAGCTGTCACCCTCATTTGGTTTGTTTTCTGGGTTTGGATTGTACAAAGTGAGCCGGAACAACATTCCGGGATTTCTGAAGAGGAGGTGGCTTACATAAAAGGTGGAAATTTGGAGGAAAGCTCCTCCCAGGGGGAGAATTCAGAGGGGAATAATAATAAACAGGAACCGAGACAGGGAGGGCTGCCCTGGAGGGAAATTGCGTGCTCTTTGCCTTTTTGGGCGGTTTTCATAAGTCAAAATATGGACGACTGGACGGGGAACGTTTTTAAATCAATGGGCTCAAAATATCTTCACTCCGTCTTAGGATTCGATATTAAAGCGGTAAAAATATTCAAATTAGTTTAAATTTGTTTAAAATTTACATTTCCCGCTGTTTTTTAGAACGGATACTTATCTGCTCTACCGTACATAATGGAAACAATCTTTGCAATTTCCGTCGGGCTCTTTTCTGACTTCCTTATCGAGCGGAAGTGCCTTTCTGTTTTAAACACAAGAAAACTGTGCAATACTGTGGGACAGTGGGGCGCTGTTTTATGCTTTGTTGGAATCATCCTAGCGGCCTGTAACCGCCCTGTAGCAATTCCATTTTTTATTGTGGCGAGAGCGAGGATGATAACCGGGGCGATGATGAGCGGCACTTATATTAACATCATTGACATTGCACCGACTTATGTAGGACCCCTGAAGGGGTTTACAAACAGTATAGCGAATATTGGCGGGTTTGGGGCGCCGTGGTTCGCAGGAATGATTTTATACGCAGACCCGAGTATTGTTGGGTGGCGGTTGGTGTTTTTAATCCCGGTGGTGACGGGCTTCATAGGAAATGCTGTGTTTTTATACGGGGCGGAGGTGAAGCCACCCGCTTGGAATTTTAAAAAAGAATTAAATGAAAGTTGACCATGTTTTGTTAAATTTAAGTTTATTTTATTTCAGTAAAACCACAAAAGTTAATCTATTATAAATTATCTATTAAATACACTGGTTTTGAATGAAGCTCGTGTGTGCTTAAATTATTTGACGATGAGTGTGAGTCATTTTGTAATCTAACAATAAAATACGTCATGAGCAGTCCACCAATCTGAAATACAAAAATAAATAAATTATCGTTCGTCAAAATTGTTATTTTATTATACCGTTCCGAGCAGAGAATAGTTAACATTGAAAGTTCCCGCAGGACCAATTCCCACACTGTTGTCATTTATCGATTCAATAAGCATCTCCATCTGGTTCGGGTCCACAAGGGTGACTCGGTCCCCGTCATATAGCCAAGTTTTGAACCAGCTCATCTACAAAAAACTTATTAGTTTACTATAAAAATTATAAAATTTTGTTTTTACCTTTCTAACGATTTCCGCCGAGAATATTAAAAAGCCAACGAGTGCAGCGGCTTTAAAAACTGAGCGGGTCACCACAACAAAATCCGGATGCAAGAAAATAATATTCAAGCTCCTTGAATAGTCGAAAACAACTGCGACAAAGAAAACAAGAAGGGAGTCGCCAATAGTTTCTCTTATTAAAATCGATAAATTCTTCAAAGCATTAAACTGCTTAAATGCCAGGTTGAACTCTGCTTGAATTGAATTGCTTGTCCCAGGAGCATTCATAAAATCGTTGCGAAAAACTTCCAGTTTTTTATGCATTGAGTCCGCAAACGCGGAAACGGGTGTCCAGAGGGTCCAAGCATGCACAAGAAGGGTGATTTGCACAAACCGTGATTTTAAGGTCATGGAAAGGTTAGAAACTGCGCAAATAATTGTAATGATGTGATCAAATTCAGTAACGGAGGAGAACTCCGGAGCAGAGGTGAAGTTTTGCTTTGAATGCTCCAAAAAGAACATGTACCGGGCTTCCGTAACATATCTTCTGTAAAGCCAGGATGGGTTCCAGTCCCAACTGTGGATTATGCCATAGCCTAACATCCAGGCTGAGAAGGCTTGCAGGAAGTAAGCGGAGTGGAGAAGGGTTATCAACGCAGCAGAGTTTATCTAAAAATATAAATTGTTTAGTTTTTATTTCAAACTAAAAACACGTCTTACTTTGAACTTATCCCAGGGTAGAATGAATTGAGAGTAGTTTGAACTAAAAAAGTTGGCCAATTTCAAGTATTTTTCTCTTTTCCACCAGAATCCACTGAAGGCAATTATTTTGAAAATAAAATTTCCAGCGGTAGCCAAAATAGTGAGGAAGGAGACGGGATCGTTTATTTCAACATTTTGCATATCCCAACGCAGCGTTGTGAATGTATTGAAAAATCCAAGGGACAATACGATTCCGCACAAGATCTAAAGAGAAACAAAATTTAGCAAATAATCACTTCGTTTAATTGTGTTTTGTTCTAAACCTTTTGTGGACCCCAGGAATGTATTTTGAATTGTTCATTTTCAGTTTTTTGTAAACGAAATGGACAAAGCCCAAAATAATAAAGGACGTTAAAATGAAAATAAATTAAGCTTGAATGTTTTGAATGAGGATTCAAGCTGTGCATAAAACCATCACAAAAGCTTTTTATATTTTGGGGCAACTTGAACACTGGTTTTAGTTTTTTATGGAACATTTTTACAAGATAAAAGGTGCTCACTAAAAACTAATTGACAGGTTGGGTTGGTGACAACTTACGGAGTAAATTTGTTACAAAATTTTAGTTGTAAACTTAAATACCCCTGGGCCGTGAAACGGTTATGAACGGATTTGTTCTATTACAATTAAATTTAATCCTGCTTTTAGCTAAATTGCTTTAACATATTGCTGTTTGACACGAAAATGGAAACCGACAAAAGACAAAAATCCTAAAATAATAAAAAATAACTAAGTTTTTCATAAAATAAGCAAATTAGGTTGTGCATTTACGAATTGTAAATTACTACCTTATTGGGTTAACCGCTTTGTTTATAACTGAAAAAATTATTAACCCAAGGCTTAGTAAACTCAAATAACTTATCCGATTTGGTTTAGTGAGAACGAGCTTAGCATCCGGCTTTGTTTCTGCAATATACATAAACATATTATCCATTTTTGCAAATTGCAAGAGTTTAGGTTAGAATTTGAATACTTTGTTTTGGTTTTACGAAACGCATTAAAAAATTGTCAACAGATTTTATATATCAATTTTGCATTCACCTGAAATGCTTTGTGCGTAAAGGGTTAATGACCTGTGGCATTTCAAAACAATGGCGGAGTTCTTACATCAAAAGCAATGTTTTATATTGTACAAATTATTTTTGTTTGAATAACTCTGAAATAGTTTTACTCTAATTTTCATGTTTGAGATATAAACCAAAACGTATCTAAACTTGAGTATTTGACCAATAGCATTAATGTGAAAATGCGTACAAATTACGCTGCGTAATCTTCCCCCAGGAATAAAAATATTTTAGCGCTCTGTAAATAAATTTAGCAAAAATTAAATGAATTGTTTTTTATTTTTAAAATACTTTGCCACAAAAATAGTCTTTCAAATTCCTAATTTTATTAATTGATATTTGTTTTACCGATTTGGAATTGAGATACCGGTGACCCACATCATTACTAGCTTTAGAACGAGGACTAGTAGATAAGGTTACTGTGAATTTTATTGAATTTTATACGCGCATACGAGTATGTTTGGGTGGCGGTTGGCGTTGCTAATCCCAGTATTGACGGGTTTTTATAGAAAATGCTGTTTTGTAA
>JAANSO010000459.1:0-32333 GCA_036507315.1 Lepidocyrtus fimetarius
GGACTGCTGAACAGAGAAAGAAAGGTCTTTTGTCTTTTCTAATAAATTCCCCAAACAAAATTTTGTTCAAATGCTTAAAGCTTATAAACTTTGAATGAATTTAAAAGCAAGAGAAAAAAAGTTTAAACAGAGTTGTATAAAAATACTAGAAGAAAGAAATGAAGAAAAACAGCATTTATAGTATTTTGCCTCTTTTCAAATTCTACTAAAATTATATATGTTATACAAAATTCCCCCTTGGATGAATTAGGTTGTCGTTACTTGGAAAAAGAAGAAATAGAAAAGCAAAAAGCAAGCAACTTTCATTTTTTCATTCTCTCTTTAGTCTCTACCGTTTTTTATTCCTACAGGGAAAACGTTAGAAAAATATAACGGATGCGGGCTGGATTTTGATCAGCTTTCATTTTCATTCTCTTTCTATATAGTCCTCCTTCCAGTGACACAACAGCTGTTGTTTTGCTGCTGGATGAAAAGTGTTAAATATATTTTGCTCTTTTCCTCTTGGAAATAAGATATTTTTTGTCTTTTTGAAGTTTATTTTTGGAGAGGGAGAGAAAATAAGCAGTAAAATGGGAAGTATATTATTGCCACCGTCATCACTATCATCATATTCGCAAAACGTTGTTCCCGTCGTGAAAAGAGCGAGAGAGAAAGAGGTGGGAGAAAGTACATTATATCATCTACCGCCGCCAACATAATCATCTTTGTCATCATCATCGCCATCATCATACTAGCTATTCATTCATTCCTTTTTCCTCATAGGAAAATGCACATATTTTTTACTGTAGGGAACAACCAACTGCCATTTCTGTCACTGTTCTTTTGCTCTTCTGAAGAAGAAGCTTTTCTATTTTTCGTGCTGAAGAGAAAAATTGTATGTAAATTGCATACAGACATGAGAGTTTAGAGTAAAAAGTTTAAAAAACGAGAGAATATCTTTTTTAGCGAGAAGGATAATAATAATAATATGGATAAAGTTCTCATGTATAAGTATGCATGTGTAGTAGTAAAACCGAATGATTTATGACTCATTTACTGATATTACGACGATATGGGGATCTATTCAACAAAGTACTCTCTGACTGCCACTAAAAAGCTGCCGTTGCTGCTGTAGTATTATGCTCGAAAGCTTTAATGCAGTTTTTTTTAAAAAGTGCCTTTTCCTCCTCATTCTCCTTAAAAAGTTAACTTGTTCCAAAATATTCAACTTGTGAGCAAGTCGCACTTCATTTCTTTCAGCCCGTTCTGTCGTGGCTATATTATGGCTATGTAATCGGATCTACTTTTTTTAAAAAGTGCATGAAAAGCTATAAGGCTGAACAAAACTGATGGTGGTGGTGGTGATGATAGTGATAGCTATGTCTGCCTGTTCCTCTTTTGCTTTTACTTTTGCATAAATTTCGTTTTTTTCCTTCCTGGGAAAACTTTGTCATTATAAATCGTGTGATATGTCGGGCGTTTTCTTCTTTTTCCTAAGTATGCTAACGCGCGGGAAAGTCACCACATAGAAAACGGTGTGAAATAGTAAAATTGCTTACGGTTTTCCTTCATTTATGTCTCTTTCTTGGGTTATAAAGAAAATAAATAATATTTGCAAAGCAAGATTTTAATTTAATACATAAAAGTTACCCAATTTCATATCACAAAATATTATTTTCTAGTAGTGGCCAAAATTACACATATAAAGTGGCGGAAGAGATGAAGAATTTTATAGTTGGGTCATATTTATTGCTTGTTGTTGAGAAAAGACAGGATTATTACTTAAGTGGGACCTCCAAAAAGCTAAAAACAAGAAGCTCTCACATCAACACAATCATTTAAGATGAAAGAGGAGAGCCAGGAGGAGAGGATAAAGAGGGAAATGAGAAGCAGTTAAGTAAATAAAAATAAGTGAAGCAAGAAAGTTTTCATCTTCAGTCACATGAGGCAACAACAACAACATCTTACAAAGAAATAAATTGGAATAAACTGGATAAATAAATAAATAAAAGTTTTTTGTTGCTTTTGCAAAAGAGGACGATGGGGATGTGGGCAGGTTTCAAAAGAAAGCTTTCCTCTGGCAAAAAGGGATAGAGTTAAAAGTAAAAGATGATGACTGCAAGACAATAATTTTTCCCGCTTTTTCCATTCACTTTGAAAATTCAATTGAAATGTTATACTTTATTTACAACTGCGTGTTGAAATTACTCTGGAGAAAGAAATATGTGAGAAGCAACGTAAACTAGGCGTGTTTTCAAATTTCTCTCTTTTCCCAACAAACATTTTTTTAGATTAGGGCTTTCAAACAGTTTGGAATGAAAGGTAAAAAAGTAGAAGCTTGTTTAGGAGTGAAATGGGAGTTGTATTTATTTCTTAGGAACGAATTAGGAAGTTAAACTGGAAACTTTTATCGTTATTCTGTCTGCTCACTACCCCATGTAGCTTATTTGTTCCGCTCCAAGCTCGTTTCCTGTTTCCTGATCCAGCCTTAATGTTAAGTAGAAGACGATGAGAAATTAAATGCTGATGATGCAAAAGAAGAACAAATGAAGTACAAAACAAAATAACTTATGTAGCTGATACAGAGGATGCCAAAAATAAAAATGATCAATGTAATTACAAGCGATTAAGATGGTATAATAGCTTTTAAGAAACGTCAAAATTTTGTTTGGTTTGTTTGAAAAGTTTAATGTGATTTAACGTTAATAATTTTGAATTTCATAACTTTTCAAATAATCTCCAATTAAAAACCAAATTAACATCTTTGGATAAATCAGTTCAGAATTCTGGAATGTTTACAAATGTACAAGCGGAGGGAGGGAATATTGGGGAGTAGTGCGTAATTAACCGTAGAGGTATCCTCCGTAGTATCCAGAGGTCAAGTAGTATTGTGGAGATGGAGCCGCGATTGGGCGGGCAATTGGAATTGGAGATGGACTGGCAGCAGCAGAAGCAATGGCAACCACCATTGCGACGAGAAGAAGGACAGCAAACTAGACAATGACAATGTTTTATTAAATTAAAACTTTAAATATTTCTAAAATCAAAAGTTCAAGTATTTTTGAAGAAACTTACAAGCTTGGACATTTTGGCAAAAGTGTTTAAGTGGAAATCCACAAGAGTTTTGTAATGATTTGTTATTGAACAAAATGGAACTGATGGAGATTTGGAGGAAAATGAAAGCTATTTATATCAAAAGCTTTTGTAATTTTTTATAATTATTGACTACCACTGAAAAATCAATGTTTTTGACGATTTACATAATCAGTAAGTTTTAGGCATACACGAGGCGTCAAAATAAACCATAAAGTTAGCAGCATGTAGGCAGAAATGTTCTAAAATGAAGATGCTACGTCAAAAGTCAAAAAACAAAAAAAACATTTTATGAACTGGACAAGCTCTTTTTTGTGCCGGATTTCAACTTATTAAAACATATGCTTACGTAATCTATTCTTATATCTGCTCTGCTTAAGCTTCATTTATATTCTTCTTTTGTAGTTTTTCTTCGAAAAAGTTTTAAAAATTTAAACAATGCAGAATTTTGTTCGAAAAGCTTTCAACTTCATCAATATACGAGAACTAATTTATCCAATCTCACCAGAGAATTCTCAATGACGTTGCAAAAAACATTTAAAAAAGTTTTGTAATAAAACACATTTTTTGTTTAAAAACTAACTCAAATTATTATATAAGATGTTTTTTGGTCCATCATCGTGCGAAATGTTTCTAGAACAAAATCTTTTGTTAACAACATTTTTACATACTGACCAACCATTCAATTCTTACCTTAAATTAACAAAAAGTTTATTTCATTCTCAAGGTTATCTAAAGTCATGCAAACTAAAGCATGTCACCTGGACTCTGTTCACTGCTTGACTGCTGCAAATGAACTGCGCTTCATGATGATAAGAATGACGCTACATCAGATTGTATAACTTTGCATAATTTTTTTTGCTAAAGTGCAATAAAATGAGATGAAATACGAGCGGTAGAGGTAGCCCATCACCATAATCTTTGACATTCATATTCTTTCTTTTTCTCATCTTTGCATCCTTTTTTGCTTACCCGCAGCTATTTGTACTTTGTTTGAACTGTGTAAAAAGAGTAGGCGTGTCTTAGTTTTTGATTTGGAAAATGTTTGTTTGATTTTACTTTTTGGCTTCTTCATTTTATAAAGTCACGATCACAACTTGAAAGAATGACCCAAATTATCGAATAAGGACAATGTGGAAAATTCTATATTTGCCCTCCTCTCATCATCAGCGCATATTGTTTCTCAGAAGACGGAGAATATTAAAAATGGACAAGTTTTAAAATTAAACCAGGTAGGTACCACAGCTGGAGAACCAGGATTTAGCTTAAATTCTAGAAGGAACTAACTTGTATGAAATGATAAACGACAATTCCGGTATCCCCACTGTCGGTCATTTCTCAGTTCCAGTATAAATAGAAGACGCTTCTACCGAATTCAGCATCAGTTTCAAAACGTTCTCTTACAAACTACAACAAACTTTTCAAGCCAAAGCTTCTTTTTGTGGAATCCCACAGCCAAACCAAAAATCAACATGTCTAAGATTGTAAGCAAAGCTTGAAGAAAATTTTTATTTCTAGTCAATTAAAATTTTAAAAACTTTAGTTTTCAATTTTTTATTTCAAATTTTCAGTTCGCTGTCCTCCTCCTCGTCGCTATGGTTGTTGCCATTGCTTCAGCTGCTGCTTCCCCAGCTGCCGCCCCACTTCCAGCCCCAGGAGCTGCTCCATCCCCACAATACTACTATTATGGAGTTCCAGCTTACGGTTATGCCTATTACGGTTGAACGACTCGGTTATACGACCCTATCCTAACGACGAAATAATCTTGGCTAAGTATTTTTACTAGAATCATATTCTTCTATCCTTTACTTCAGTGATTCGGATTTTTTTGTTCAAAATTTTTACTCTTTGAATTATTCATAGAATAAATCAAGTTTTTTTCATAAGTTAAAATTTGAAAACTGAAAAAAGACAATTATTTATTTGGTTTCATATTTACTTACCGCTCAGCATCGCATCAAACTCTTCAAAAAATTTCTCCTGTTGTATCACAAAAAGTATCTCTGGCTAGTCCAATCCATTCCTCTGTCAAGTCCTTATAGGTCCAGAACCTCTTTCTATATCCAATCCACTCTGCTACTAATCAGTTTTAGCTAAAAGCAGAATCATTTCCCTAAATACTTAAAAATTACTTAAGTGGTTAGTGGAAGCCCATAGTAATTTTATCTCCGACTTAAATCATAAAGTATTCATAAAAGTTCCATCTTCATCTGCAATCACCTGAAACAAACAAAAACCCCAATTGTTAATTAAAATTATAGATTATCGTCTCAATTTTCTTTTCAATTTACTCGAGCAATTTTAAAACTTTATTTCTAACAAACTAAATTTGTTTCTTCTCAATAAATCCACTTTTGAATATACCTCACTGGCTTTAAAGAATTAAAGAGCATGACCTTTTCTTTCTTTTCACTTTTTAAACTTAAGCCTTGCCCAGAGACACAAAGCAGAAAAAAATGGACTGAAACGTAAGAAGAATTGGGAAAAAGTAGAAATGGAACAAATGGGAAAAGTAAGAGAGATCTGCAAAGGTAAACTCTTGGGATGTAAAAGATCCTCTTCGTTTTTTTTATTTTTTTCAGGGCTCCTTTCCGTTCCAGTATCATGGCAGGAGAAAAGGAGAGACACTATCTGAATAAAAAAGAACGTTTATTTTTTTAAAGACGGTTGAAATAAAACTATATATGCCTATAGAAGCTGTATTTGTATGTATTCATACACATACATCTTTCTTCTGTGTGGTCGTAAATTTTTTAATAACTTTGCTCTCCAGCTCGGAGCAAAAAAACAGGAAAAAATAAGAGTAAAGTGTAGTTAGACAAGTTGCGGCATTTGTTGAAGAAATAGGAGAGCCAAGACACGCAAAAAGAAGAATCTTTTCAAGGAATGGTATGGTTGGTTAACTATATACGAGCACAGACTAGGTCAATATGGGATACGAATAAAGAAAGTGAAAAGGAGAGAAGGTTTGCGTAATATATGGGGTGGTAGTTTTCGTAGGAATGCTGGAACGGAAAACAAAATTTGGTCCTGTAAATGAAACTGTATTTTTACCTGTCTTTTTACAAACTCTGGAAGAAGAAGCTAAAAGCCTGAGTTAAGTTCCTTTTTCATTGTCTTAATCTTGTTTACCTGCTCACTCTATCTCTTTCTACCCGCTTTGCTTAAAGGCCTTCTCTTTCTTTGTTCTAAAAGTAAAAGTTTATTCTGAAATGCTAGTGAGATGGGTTAGTTTATTGTTACATAATATATGATGATGATAGAATGAAAAATACAAGAGAAGAATTGCATTGTAAATTTGTTTTATGCTAGATAAAAAGAGCTATTCATTGTGTAAATTAGCTTGTTCTCTTTTATACAAGCATACCTATACACACAATTCAGGTTAAAATACCATTTTAAACCGTAATTTTAATTAACCGTTCAAATCGTCTTTATCACGGTATTTTTACAGAGCTAAAATTTAACTGAAGTGAAACATGCGCAAGTTTTTTTATTCATATTCTCGTTAAGCCATGATCTGTATTCATTGAAAGTAGCCCCATGAAAATATTCATATTTATCAAAATCATGATCCAAAAGTCTATTCCTCATTTTCTTCATCTTTGTGAAATGGAAACCTTTGAAACATGTTTTTGTAATATTCGCGTCATCCGTTTCATTCCATCTCATTTTGTTCCAGCATAAATGAGAGGTCATTTCATATTTAGAGAATATCTCCTTTTCACCTTCAAGACTTAGAAGCATATACCATCACCACATGTATCATAATATCATAAAGACTCTTTCTTTCCTGTTCTCTTCTGCTTCACTGGATGTACCTTTGAACATTGTAGAAAAACCAGCATAATTTTATATGGAAATGGGGTAAAGGCTCAAGAGAAGTGAAAGTGATCCTGATGGGATACGAGATGAAAATTGTGAAGTGTGTCTGTGCCAGTGTTCCTTTTCGCTATATGTTAAAAAAGTAGGTGGATGGGGGAGGATAAGGTGATCTTTCTTACTATTACCACCACTCGTGTACCATTATATTATTATTACATGTCCGTGTCTTCCTTTTCTTTTTCATTCTCTCTTTTCTTAGGCCTTCCTTTTTTCTTAATTCTACGATCCAACATGACCAGACCATCATGTCCGTTCTGTGACAGAGAAATAGAGAACAAGGGAGAGGTCGACAAAACGGCAAAAATATGGCACTTTCTTTGGAAAACCGCGGTCACTGCTGCTGCTGCCGTTACAAAGCAAGATGAGCAAAATGGATGTACGTAAGATGAATACAAGAGAAGTGGAATGGAAATAAATTGGTACATGGAAAGTGAAAAAGAGAAAGATACCAGAGAGAGAAGGGCTCTATAATCACCACCATTATCATCATCATCACGGCATCAACATCATCTTAAGAAAACTGAGGGTTGCAACCATGCATGGGATGATAATAATAGTAATGGGATGAAAATGAAAGGAGGAAATGGAATTATATGTCCAGCTTTTGTCTTTCTCTCTTACATTAGTTGCAGTAGTTGTTATCATTGGCAATGTCATTCTCATCTCAACATTGTATTCTTTATGTAGATATTTCCAAAACTATAATGAAACATGTATGAGAAGAGCAGTATAATGATAGCGAATTACGCAAATATCCAAAAGAAAAAAAATATTCCAGCAACTTATTGCCAAAGTTATTGTTGCGTAAGATTTTTCAATCATAATGAGTTACAGTTTGACTTTGAAAATATATGTTTCATCTAAAACAGTGAAACCTTTTAGGAGACAATAAAAATGACCACAATTTGTAAATGACACTGAAAAATGGAGACAGTGCTTGGTAAAAATGAGGGTGTGAAAGTAGCCGCCATCAATACAGGCAATATCGATATATCATCAGAATATTGTGATAAACGAGCCTATATTGTATCAAAAATACTTATGATTGTTAATCACAACTAGCAAGTCGAGCTAAGGAAGAATGAGATTAAACTCGCTACCGCGACGATTAAAAAGATATTGATGCTTCTCGAAAAAGTTAATGGTGGGTTGGGAATATGAGACTTGGCCGAAAAGTGCTCACACCACATTGAGAGAAATGGCAAAGTCTTCAACCGAGAGATCATCTCGGTAGAAGCAATTTCTTTTCCTTTCAATATTACAATATCAAGGAAGAAAACGGAAAGGAAAAGGATAGATGTATATTTATTTAAGTATTCTCTCAATCCCATCTTCCGTCTTGGGTTTTTCTCCAAGAGAAGAAGAAAAATAAGAACAGAATATTTCCTTGTCGAATGAACACACTCAGCTTTTCTTCAAAACCTTCGTTTAAACACACTTTTCACTGTTATTTGCTGATGATAGAAAACCGACACAGAGAAGGAGAAGACTGTGTATTTATGGTGTTAGAAAGCCGTGTGTGTAGTAAAAGAACATATTTTTATTTTATAAAAGGACTTTTGGGGAGTCACATTACAAGCCATCAAGATGGTTGGTTATGGATGGGATAAAATCCTACTCACTCTCGTGACATGACTTGAAATTATCATCCTTATCTTGTGTGTTGCTAGTACTCTAAGAAAGAAACCTATTGGAAGACAAGAGAAAACGGAGAGAATTTGTTATGCCAAAGCAGAGATGGGCTGAATTTAGTTCAGAAACTCGCTCTTCTTTTCCTTCATCTTCTTATCCCATTATATTTCTTCTAGTGCTCCAACACCATCACAAATACCAACGCCGCCACCATGCAATAAAGGCGTGTAACGTTTTGTTACTATCTCATACTTACTTACACCATCTTCTCACAAAAGTGCCTACTTTTTTCTCTTGACTAAAGTTTCAATTCTTTTTTCTTTGGAAAAAATCTCTCCTTTTGCTCTTTCTACTCATCATCATCCGACATTTTTGCCCACAGTGCCACTTCTGCTCTGACAGTTGCATCAATAGAATTGTATTGTATGTTCCGGAGAAAGCATTCACCGCATAAAAATAAGCATCATCAACACCATCATCGTCAACATCTTTGAGCAGAAACTCCAACAAGGATCCGACCTTATTATCCGTGCCCTTATCTTTTACCCGTTCAATCTCTCTGGTTCCTTCCATCACCGTAAATGTACTTTTTTATGGGGTTTTATCCTCACTAATATTTTATCCTTTATATTTTTCACCATTCTTCTTCATGAGGATAAAATGTAAAACGTGTAGGAGTCTTATAATGAAAGAGAAAACAGGAAGGTGAAAAAATTGCTGGCTTGCACGATAGCCTATAGGTTATCGTGCGAGCCAGCAATTTTTTCTGGTGGATATACTAATGAAAATTAAGCTTTAAACTTAAACACATTAAAATTTGATAAAGGATTTTTTGTTATACTTGGTAGGAAATATAATACAAGTTATTCAAAACTTTTAATATCTTTCATTTTCAGTAATAACCAAATTTTTATTAAAAACTGGATGGATAAAGTAATCATAATAATAATATTAGCTTAAATTATGAACCCTTTTCCACTTCCCCTAAAGCTTATTTCCATCCCAATCAAGTCTCTTCTTTGGTGTGAATTTTGATAGCAAAGAGGAAAATTTTAAATTACGAGAAAAAGATTCATAAACTTATCCTTTTTTAGAATGTTCTATAGATATTCTTGTATCTTGCTGTAGTTCATCCTTTTTCATCTTCTGAATCCATCTCATCACATTATCATGTAAAAAGATGAAGAGAATGAGTAAAAAGAAAGAGAGGAAACCACATATTTTATGCAAATCATATCATAATACAGATATGAATATGTTGAATTTGATGAGATTGGTGTGGCCCTGACAAAAGAAAAGAGGAACTTTTATTTCCTTATTTCGCCATCATAACGGAAGACTGCATCTTATAAATAAGGAAAAGGTTCATCTTTCTTTTTTTTAAAGAAAGAGCTTTCTTCCATCACCACTTTTTTATTTCAAAGAAAAAATGATAAGTTTGGTCTGGCATGCCAAAAAATTTGAGTGTGAAGAAAACGCTTGAAAAACACATTTTTTCTTGTGTGTATATCAAACACTGATTTGCAATTCTATTTTACTCAATATCAAAATCAACCTCTTTCTCTTCTCACTCACGTTTATTTACACTGTTGGATAAAAAAAGAAATCTTCATTCCTTCCTTCAAGAAGGAAATAATCAGTTTTCTACTAATACTTTTTCCTTTTTTTGAGCACGTGTAATATTTTAATCAAAGTTTGAAGACAGCATACAGTGCCTGAAGGTACTATGAATGTTACTACAATTCAATCAAAATGGAAAATCTTTACAGCAATATTTCAAGACATTTAAAGCCTGTGTGAGTGAGTCACCGGATTAAATGGAAATAGTCCTCACGTCAGCCGTTTTTATAGAGTCCACCTCTTTTTCATCCTTCTTAAACATTGTTGAACAAGCAAACAAAACCATTTATCATTTTGTGTGGGACTAGAGAATGGATAACTAAAGGAAAGGCGTTGGACGCAATTCGGAAAAAGAGTCTTAAAAATTGAGTGGCAGGCAGGACAGGCCACGATAAGTCTCTTTTTCTTTCCTGTTTGAAGACAGAATAAAATATGGAAGGGAAAACGATGAGGATGGCGATTTTGCAAAAAGATAAATATGACAGGATAGAGGATGTTGCTTTAAAATGTATTCAATAAAGACGTGAATAAGATGTATTTTTTCCCACAGTAAGACGATAAAAACGGATAAATAGAATTTGAATAAAGAAAAGGGCAGGATAAGAGAATTTAAATATATTCTTGACAAGGAATTTCAAGTATTGAAAAATGTGTGATTGGCTTGGCTTTCTCTTGTATCTTTTTAAAGCTTTCTTTCTCTTGTACACGAATTAGTAGAAAAGTGACTAGACTACAAAATGATGACCAATGAAGCTTAAAGTAAAAGTTTATATTTTGAAAAGTTGGAGGTGAGACATTGGTGAGACCGTTACAGAGAAGATGAAAAAGAGTTAAAATAGTGAAAGCGTTTCTGCAATAAAGCTTCAGCTCTATTTTTCTTGACTTTTTTTTGGTCAGACACATTCACAAAAGTTAGAAGACTTACTTTTTCACTTTCTATCTTTCCCCCCATTCTTTCACGAATTTCCGCAACTTAATGACTTCCGTTCCAGTCGATCAAAGTGGAAAAGAAGAGGAAACAAGGAAGAGAAAACATTTTGTACAAGGGAACAATATTACCAGACATTCCTGAGAGTGACTAGCTTTAGCAAATATACCCACTACTTTCAAAGAAATGGGAAGAAAAGTGTGAAGAAAAATATCGACATTTTCTCCTTCTTTCTTTAACACATAGACACAATCCACATTCATTCATGTCTCACCTTCTTCACCTTTCTCTTCTCCAGTATACAAGACTAAAGGGCTGAATCTTTTTTCTTCAAATAAAGAGTTGCCCACACAAGTTTTACTGCATTTTACTTTTCTTTTCCGTTTCTGAAAGAAATGAGAAAAACTCACTTTTTTCGTTTCCTTTCTTTCCCTACATTTTTATCGTAACGAATGGGAAAGGCATTGAAGAAAGTGCAATGAGAAAGTTGCTACTTTTTTCCATTTTCTAGTTATGTAAAAAGAAAGAAAATGACGTATTTTCCCACTTGATTCACCCCTCCGAAATCCATTTCTCCATTTTCTGCTTCAATGTAAGTAGAAATGAGTAAAACGTGGATAATGATAATGACGATTGGGATGTGCCAATAGGCAGAAAAACGAAATGAAAGAATCTATTTTCAAAGTGTCTGTACAAGTTCGTTCAGGAATAAAAAGTCTTTTTTAAAAAACGAGAACGGATTGACTGAGGTGATGATGAAGATGAAAATTATTATTATTATGATCATTACTTGTGCCATTTTACTATTTTGCAAAGCTTTATTATAATTTGACAGGGTACTTATCATTACACAAAGGAAGTAAATTTTTTGAAAGATTGTAGATAGACAAGATCCAGGAAGCATTTTGTATTTTTGACAAGTGTACGATGCAATGAGATAACAAAAATCCTTGAAATACTTCAAATCAAACTTCATACTTGTGTCAAAAGCTATTTTTATATTGTGAAAAGACAGCTGACGGGTTGAAAATTGGATTTATCTTTTTAAAATCATCATCGAAAAGAAATCATTTTGTTCCCTTTTCATTCTTGAAATCAATCTACTGATTTCCTTTTCAACTTCAATTCTTTTAGATTTACGTTTTTCAATTTAATTAATAAAATTTTATCTTTACATTCCATTTTCCTTTCCTGATCAATTTATTCTGAAATGGAAAATGAAATCAACAAACTTTCCCATTCAAAGATCCAAGTCATGTTCAAATTTTAGCGTGTAAAAATGCCACACGCGATTTCATTCCACTTTCTCTGTAATGATCATTGTCTCCTTCCTGTGTCATTCCTTTTTTGTGTTTTTTCCTTCCACACCTTCCCATTTCTTTTTTTCTCTCAATTGCATTGCATTAAGGAAAGAAAACAAGCATATTTCCTGTTTTATTGCAGATAAGTGCTGTACGTGTAAACGTTGTCTGATTCTAGTGGTAGTACCCCGTGCAAGCACCTTCTATCTATTCAATACTCAATACAATATTCTCGCCTTTTATTCAACATTTTGAGATTTTCATCGAACAAGAAAAGGAATTGTAAGTGGAATAGTAGTAGTATTAGAGTAAGATTGCTATCTTTTTCTCCCTCCTTTTCTTTGCTTACAAACAAGCCATTATTATAGTATTATTTGATACTATTTGTGAAAGAAAACTAAGAAAAACAATATTATTTCTTCTGAGACAAGACGTGTACTTTGTAGAAAGTAGCAAATTTCCTTTTTCCTTTCGTTTGTCCCATTTTTTCTTTATCAAATGCATTTCCCTTTTCAAAAAAAATATTCTTTTTTACCCCTTCCCTTTTTTATTTGCGTCCACGTCTTTTTGAATGTTGAATAGACATAGTTTTATTTGTTTGTAATGTGTATTTCATTCTCATTGCAGATTGGCATTGTTTTCATCAATACTAAAGGTATATATAGTGGGTGGGTTCTTGTTTTCAGCCACATATATACCCAAAGAAAAAGATAAAAACATGTTTTTCTTTCTTGAAATCTACTTTTTCAGAGTGTGGAAACCATCACCATTTTTTCTTCTCTAGTAATAGTACCGAACAATGCTCCAAATTTACTTTCTTTGAACACATGATGATGGTGCTGATAGTGATGCATCTTTCTTTAGCAAAATAAGTATAACTTACTTTGTTGTAGAAAGTAGAAAAAAGGTTTGACAGCTGTTTCCCTATACATTTTCTTTTAACTTGTCTGCTTGGATATTTATTCTTTCATTTAATGTAAGAAAAGAAGATGTAAGGAGTGGAATGGATGCACATGAAGTATATTTTAGGAACAGAGGAATATACCCACATACAAGCATAATATGTATTTAATACATTATTAGAATTAGAAGGAAAGGCATTTTTTCTCGTTCCTTCTCTGTTTCTCTCTGTAATCTAAAAATATCAATTTAATTCAGGTCCTGCGTCTTCTCCAACTTCCTGGAATGGAAGGAAACTCTACTTTGTTGTATTAAATAAGAAGAAAGCTTCTTGTTCCCTTTTCCCTCAAACACTTTTTTCTTTCTCTCTCAATTTTCTTTGTTAGTCGTGACCTGGTTGATTGCGTGTGCTGTAAAAGAAGAGAGAAAACGGGAAGGACGATGGAGGATACGATCCAAATAAAGAGAGAAAAAAGTAGAAAAGAAGGAGCTCAAACTGTGTTACACATGTCAGATCAAAATAGTAAAAGTAAAGTGATATTGCATTCTCTTTATTTAACTGGAAAGAAACTTGGCTACTTCTCCAGCCAAACAGGTTTGCTATCTTTTGTTGTTGATGATGACGATCCTGATTATTCACATATCACAGGTAAAATACTAGAGCAGATCTAGAACAAGGAAATTTTGTGAAGAACGAAGGGGAGTGGAATGGAACAGCTCACAGCAGCAGCATCCAATCCCTATCCTATTTCATAGCGATCACTCTCTCTTTCTAGCAGTCGTACTTCCCTCAACTAATATTTATGGCCTTATCACACGCAATAAGAACAGATAAAAAATTTGTTTTTAGAACAAAAAATTGAGTAACTATTGTTTTTGTATATATTTCACCGGATATGCCAAAGAAAGTTTTAGAGGAAGATACAACCCTGTTGTGTAGGATTTTTTCGTAGTTCTAGCTTTTTTTGTAGACATAACTTTACAAGCTTATTGTATCGTGTTTAGGCACGTTTTTACCAGTTAAAATATTAGAATATCAACAGAAAAACTTTCTATGATGAATTTTTTGCTTGTAAATCACTTCAAAAATATCTTTTGACATAGTTTTGTAAGCAACTTTGACAAAAATTGTTTCTCATTGATAGATTTATCTAATATTGTTGCATGTTTTACGTTGTTACACACAATCTAAAAAAAGATGTCATTGATTGAATCTGCCAGGGATTTTTAAAATATTTAGGTAGTTGTAACTTGATAAGCTAGCTAACGTTATTTTCAAAACACAGTTCCGTTTTCCACTTTCAAAGAAGAAAAAATGTAGGATAAAGTTACACAAAGCGATTCCATGTATTAAACTTAATCCAAACCCTTATTCTTCCTTCAACTTAATGTACGGCCATCGTTTCACTGTTCTGCAATTTTGTCTTGATTGACGGCAGAAAAACTAGAAAAACAGAGAAATTATTCAATTTTAAACGGCTTGTAAAATTCCTAACCTGCTTGTCCAAAACACAATTCGTTTTTTATTTGTTTAAAGCAATTTTCTCCAATTTTTCTTGCCACACAAAAAAGACAAACTTACGATTAGCCAAAAAGTCATGTCTTTTTTGCTCAAAGACATTTTCTGTCTTGTTTTAAACAGCTCAAGTTACCTTGTAAAAGTACACATCGGAAATTTCAATTTGTCTTTGCCAAACTCTTATCCTCTATACTTCCTTCCAAAGAAACGTTTACCTTTTAGGTAGAAGGAAACTGAAATGGCTTTGAGCTCCTAATGGATTCTGTTATATTACAAGCAACAAAAAAGGAGGGCAACGGGAGAGATGTAATGAAAAACTAATTTTATTGTCTTTCCCTCAATTTCTTTGTTTTTTTAAATAATTGTAAACAAAGTGAGGCAGAGTAGCAAGCAAACACTTGAAGCATTGTGTTTACTGTCCAACCTTTGCCCTTTACTCTTGAACCTTTGCGAGAGTCCACTTGAATTCCACTTCATGTTTGAGTTTATTTTACCACTGCAAATATTTTATACAAGAAGAAGGGCAAATAAAACGAATGATAGCGCTGCTCATGACCATTCATTGTAAAAATGCACTATTCTGTACCAACAGAACAGCAAATAACGGAACAACGCACACATGGCATAATGGAAAATGCGAACAAAACGGTAGAACAACAAAACTTTTATTGCATTTTCCATTTTCCTCTCGAGTAATAATGTATCCATTGTAAGGGAGATGTAAGTATATATACGCTGTAGGAAAAACACAAAATTCTTTGACTAACAAGCAAATTCCAAGTCTACCCCCATCAATTCCAGTTTTCTCTTCCTTTTTAAAATTTTGGAAACGGAGAATGATGAATTGAGAAGGAAATAACAGCTGCAGCGTCAGGACTATAGTCACAAAACCGACCTTGTTTTGTTACACCATAGTATGAAGCGTGTATTATATTTTACTCGCTTTATATTTAATCCTGTTTACTTTCTAAGGGGAGCTATATAAAAGGAAAATATTGTGCTACGAAAGATACATGCCTATATACATGGTGTAAAGAAACACGTGCTTATCGGGAATAGCATTTTGATACTAACACACAGCTTATTTATTCCCAGGGATTATAACACGTATGATTTTGGTTTAAAATTGCAAAACGCATCTTACAAAGTTTTTGTATTTTTTCTCCATTCCCCGCATATTACTTTACATTTCACAGTCTCATCCACTTTCTCCATTTTTCCTCATGAATGAGCTATTTGGATCTGCTTTACTACTTTTTAAGAGAGGAAAAATGCCTTCAGGCAGAAAACAGCTCAAATGTTGTGTAAAAAGAAAAAAGCAAAGCTGAACTGAGCAAGATTTTTTCTGGAAAAAGGAAGCTTTTTTCTCTTTCATTTGCTGAAAAAATGATTATGTTCCCGTCAAAATATATTTTACACTACCAAACTATAATCATGTATCTGTATAAAATATATTTTGTCTTAGAAAAACATAAAAGGACTATATAGTTCCCATAAAACTTTTTTTCCAAAGGAAACTTTTTTACTTTCATTTCTTTATACGCGGTTTTGCCAAGGGCTACATAGGCGCTGTTATATATTACATTAGCCCTGCGCTGCTTGTCTTCATTCATCCCATTTTCTTCGTATCGCCATTACATCATCATCATTACTGGACGAGACTAGACACATATTACTTTTATCACAAACCAAACAAATGAGAAAAAAGTTTCCTAGATATGATGATGAGGATTGAAGATGATGACAGTTCAGCTGAAAAAGGATTTTCTTTCTTTTTTCTTCAACCATATAAAATTACAAATGAATCCTTCCAAAAATTAAAGATTACAGGAAAAATGAAACGAATTGGGCTCATCTTCATTTAAAGATAAATTCTAACAAAAATGATGGCGATGCGGATAATTTTGGAAAATGATAAACCTTTTAAAGTAACGTCCCATTTTCCTTGTAAAAATACCGTTGAACATCATTTCTCATAATCTTTTCTTCTTTTTTATGGCTCTGTCTATGCTTATGTGTCTGCTCATAAAAGCCATTCCATTCATCTCCTCCATTGAAATCCCATTATTTCTAAGAATTGAAAATTACCACAGTATGTTATTAAATTTTACCTTTACCATCCTTATCATTTGTTAACGTTAGAGATGTTTAAACTGGTTATACAATCACTCTACTAATTTTAACGTCATTTGTATTTTTTTTACAATTTTACGAGTATATTTGCCAATCCATCTAGTAAAGCCTTTTCCTGTAGTACTTCACTTTAATAATGAATGCATCCTTTTCCAATTGTTTCCTCCAAAATACTTTTTCTCTCGTTTTTACATTCTCCTAGAGTAAGTATAGTATTTTTGGAGAACTTTGGCCAAAAGATGTTAGAATTTTACACATGTCCTGTTCTGTTCTCTCCTCAAAGCAAAACTGTTTGTTCTTTTCTCATTTTCCCTCTGCCGCCGCTCCTGTTCTAGCTTTCCATTTTATGTATCTTTTTTCCTTTCCTGTGAAGGGGTAGGATGGTATAGTAGTTTAACAGATGAAAAACCATGCCAAAAAATACATGAATCGATTTTTTTGCAAGGATAAAGGCATTATACGTATACATAGTAGTCCCTTAGTTCTACCCCTTTAAAAATCCGATGCATTCATATAGCTTTATGCATGTATTTTTTTGCCGTACACTTCCCTTTCTAGTTTTGATTCTGAAAAAGCAAAACCTTACACTTTTGGGTAAAAACAAAAAAGTTTGGTTTCTTGTACTAAGGGACAGTGCATGTGTGTGGCTGGCTACTTTAACGACATTCATTTATAATACGTATGTGCATTCCTTTATAATTTTAGACTTTTTTTCCTACAATCCTCATCATCTCCACTTTGAATATGAAAACACACTGATATGTTTACACGTTTAAACTCGCATCATATCAGTTTCCTTAAAAAGGCATGCTAAACCACTTGGGCTCCCTTTATTTCCCTCTTCTCCTCACTCACTCCACAATCCGTAAGTAAGAGAAAGCCAAGGAAATATACACGCAAAGGCACCAAAGTTGAATCATTTTTTACACATATCGGTACTCTGAACAAGTAGACTTTCTCTCTTTTCCCTCTCTCTCTACTTCTTTTTATCCTCTATATCAACTAATAAGAATGGATAAGGAGGTCTTGAGTAGTGTAATACTACAGCGCAGTGTAGGCATAGCACAATCTGCTTGTAGAAACCGAGAAAGGCAAAGGGACTGTGTTCTTGAGAAAGAGTAAAAACCTTGTCTTAAGAAAGAAAGAAATCTCTTTCCCTTTGATGTTTGCCATACATATATTTCGACCTTTTCTCTTTATAGAATAAAAATTAGTTAAAAGGGTGCACATATGTTATGATGCTCTCTGTATACAAAGAGTTTCTCTGTATATGCTTTTTTTAAAAACTTCCTTCTCTCTCAACTATATATATCTACTACCGTTTAGTTTTGATGATGATGATACAGTAAAGAAGGAGATGAAGGAAATGGACGATAGGGAGCAAGTGAAAGCCGCTAAGTACGCTTTTGCAATGGTTTGTTAGGAGTTATGTAGTTGAAGAAGCAAGGAATACCAGCAGCCGTTGAAAGGAAAAGACAGAGAGAAAGAAAAAAAAGTATTACAAAGCTACACAACACAAGATCTAACATTTAGGATTGCTAGAAATTGCATGGATTTTTCTCTTTCTCTAAAACTCTTATTTTTTGCCTTCTTATAGGGAAGGAAAAGGGTCCTGAATTCCAATGTACTTTCTCTTTGCTAAACCATAACAGCTCTAATTCTATATATGTGTTTGAGCAAACTTTTTATTCGTATCTATTTTTTGTTGGTGTTCATTACAGTATAAAAGAGGAGAGAGAGAATGTGATGTGAAGAAAATTGTTTGGAAAAAAGGAAATGGAGAACAAAGTTGTACAAGAAGAATATATGCATAGATAAATAGTATTACATATATGAATATAAAAAGGAATAAACTGAAACCGCTTAAAAATCCTTTTTGTTTCTACCATTCATATCAAATGGATATATAATGAAATGCAAGTAAAGCAGTAGGAAATACAAAAAAGTCTCTGACGATGTTGAAAATGGCTGTGCTTTGTACTGAAATGCTATCTTTTTATTTTCGGTTGAAAGAGAAAGATGATATGAGAAAACAGAGAGAAAATGACTATACTATATTGATACAGCTCTTATGTTGAGCCGAGACAGAGAAAGGCTATTATTTGGTGTCGGTGGTTGGTGATCCAGTGACCAAAAAACAAAGATAAAAAGTTGGCAATGACTCCTTATTTCGTCCTTTCCTTTTCTCTATTCCCAAATGTTAAAATCCCTTTCCCATTTTATTTTCAAGAAGCAATTGCAAAGCTTTACGTAGAAAATGGCTGGGAACTTGGCAAAATTTTAAATTTATATTTTATACATGTATGTATGTATGGGTAGGTATGATTATTTTGAATGTTGTGCGATCAGCAGAAGCGGCAGAGAAAATGGTGAGAAATGAGTCAGAGAAAAAGGCGATAGTGATGATGATGATATTAAATTGGAAAAATATGCCATGCTACTGCTCCTCAGAAAAATGATGATGGCCGTACCCGGGTATCTTTTTCTCTGAAAATTCTTAATTCTCTACATTCAGCTGAAAAGCGTAGGTATTGAATTGAAAGTGTTTTCGTTTTGAAAACAGAAAAAATACAAACAAAAACAAAACACTACAAGTGAAGCTTTTTCTTTACTAATACGGTTTCAATCTCTTCCTTTTCTGTATCCTTTCTCATTTTCCTTGCTTTTGTTTGGTTTCTTTGAATGCACAAATAATGATCACGGCAATATAATATCGTAACGTAATTTCAACCGTGATTTCCACTTCTTGTTGTATTACTCTGAAAAAAGAGAGTAATTTCCGTGAGAGAATTTTCCACTTCCAGCCGCTTACACACACAAGCTTATTTACAAAATAACGTTTTTCTCTTTTTATTCTTTCCAACACTCCACTCAAAAACCTTATTTTTTCTAAACAAGAAGAAAAAACATGGAAAAACATTTTTGAAGCTGAAAAAGCAAAAAGGCATCATAGTCATCGTCGTCATCATCATCACATTGCTTCATCTCTCTGCCATATCACTACCACCACAAGCGCAGCTACACCGCCACTTTTTCCTTTTCTGTTTTCAGCTTGAGGCTTATTTTCCCACAGGGCCTTCATTTTCCTCTCGTTTCTAAGCGACTTTTGCTCTCCTTTTCCCTGCCACCAGCACCAGAACCCTAACATCTCCTTGCTTTATAACATCCCCATCAACATCACTCTTAAAAATACATATATTTTACTATTTTACTGCAAAACTGCCTCTGCTCTTCTGCCTTGGTTTTGGCGTTTTTGCCAAAAAATATGTCAAAAATGAAAAAAGCATAACGTGAAACGTAACAAACAAACAGTGGAAAGTTTTCTTTGCTCTCTATGAAGAATCTACTACTGCATTTTTCCCTTTGTTGTTAAGAACGTATGTACGTCTCCTTTTTTCTTGTTATTTCCCATCTTGTCCCTTCCGTTTCGCATATTTTCCTTCAAAACCTTTTAGATAAAAAGACGAGAGAAAGCTGATACAGTACGGTATACATATATTATGTAGCTTACTATATGCATGTTGTAGTACTTGAAGTCAGAATTGTAAAATTTTTTGTTATTTCCCTTCCATCAACTACAAAATTGTAAAAATTTTCAACGGTAATTTCTTGTGCTACGCTTGATGATAATGTTTAAAGAATAATGAGTGGCGCTTTGTTGCAATAAAGAAAAACAGAAAGTGTGAATTGAAATGACTTGTTGTAATTTGTAATGAAAGAAAATGAAAAGGTTGTGCAATAAATGATGAGGATAATGATGATGATTATGATTATTATCCTAGCACCAGAAAAGAAATATCAGAGTTCATATTCTCTTCTATATACCTTTCAAAATAAAACTTTTCTTTCTGGATATAAACGTTGATGGTTGTGGGAATGGAAAGAAAAAATGAGATGATAAAAAATATGACGGCAGTAATAACTTGTAACAAAATATTTTTTGTTTGTGGTTAGCGATAATTGTCAGAATGATGATGATGAGGAAAGGGCTCACATAGATGACTCGTATTAATGGATTCCTATTTACGCTAATGATAAATTTGACTTATAATCTCTACCATATTGGCATAAGGTCGTCGTGTTTTTTCGTCACTTTTGATGAAGTCGGTACGTTATTTACACAGAATTACTTTGGAAATATAAGAGTCTCGAGACTTAGTATCTTCAGTATCTTTAGAATCAAAAAATCAAGAGTGGCAATGATTAGAGTTAGTGTATCAATGTCATCAGAGATTTTTAGATTCCCAACAAACGTCAAACCTATTCCCATCCAAGCCTTCTTCTTTCTACGTCTCAAGTTTGTCTCATAGATTATAGATTACATCTGTTTTATCAAATATTTATTGGTTGACTTGGTTTGGCTTCTCGTCCCTCAATGGAAGATAACATCACATCAGATTCAATGCTTGAGGTAAAAAAATCTCATTTTCTATCTTAAGCTCACTCCTTTTTAGCTTTCTCTTCACTAAGAAAAATATGGTATGTATAAATAATATGATGTGCTCTATTGAACAAGAAGAATCAGTCAAGTCCTATTTCACTCTATGACTTGAGGGTAAATAGTAAAGAAAACAAGATGGACGGAGCTGAAAGTTTTTTAGTATGAAACGAGATGAGAATAATGGAATGAGAAAGAAAGAGCGATGATAACAAATGTGATACAAAATATACAATGTCAACTAGGTTTGCGTTTGTTGCAAAAACCACCTCTTCCATATCCATCCCATTTCTTTCGTTTTTCGTTATCCCTGGACATGAGTAAACATCTTTGAGAGATGAGATATCTAACTTGACACTTATTCTGACTGGCTGGGGAAACAGGAGACAGGGAAAAAATGTAAAAAGTAAAAATGTTGAAAGGAATGGAAGAGGATAATGGTATTCTCTGTCTGTCCGACCACCTCCCAGAGTGAGCTCATGCTCATATCAAGTACAGACAGATGACGACGAATTCTGCTCTTTGACTAGATTTTTGTCCTTTTTTATTTTTGCCTAGCAAAGCAAAAAAAAATACTACAAAAATATATTATGAAAAAGAAAGAAGAAATTGAAGAAGAGAAGACGGCTAAAAAGAAAGGTGTTCCCCGGAGACCGTGTCCAAAGTCAAATAAAATGATTCCTTGGGAATATAAAAAAGTTGTATTGGCATTGGCAGATCCTTTCTTCCTTCTCAAATAAGTAGTGGCTGAAGTGAGCGAGCAAAGTTCTTACAGTTGACTTTACTCTCAATCGTACAACTCGCTTAAAGATGGTCGGTCTCTTGTGTTAAAATTCCAAACTCAAAAAGTATAGCCACTACACCACTCTCTTTTCCTTATGTTTTACTTTCTCTGTTGGAAAATAACACGAGATAGGAAAATTGAGAATTAGACGAGATGAGATCCTTTCATTTTCCCCAACTTTCTCTGTTTATTCACTGAGAAACGGAACAAAAAGTGAGAAAGAAAGTAAAACTTGGAATTGTAATAATATGGGTGTTTCATTGCTCAATATTGTCATCTTTTTTTATGGAAAGATAGTGAAAAAGGCTCACAATTTTTTGTTCAAAGCACTTTCTCAGCCTGTATAAATCCTTTATATTATCTTGGTCATTGTTGTACACTGATCATTGTTTTTATCAGCGTTTCTTCTACAAACAGTCACCATTATCATCATCAATGGAAGGAGGTGTTGTTTTGGGAAACGAATGAATGCTTTTATGTATTATGTTGCAAGATATGATGATGAGATAAAAAGTTTTTTTCCCGTTTACTTTTTTGTTACTGAAAATGGAATCGAATCAACAATGAAACGTGTGGTGTATTATTATGTACAATCCTATCTGATAACAAAATCCTTTATTTCCGTGTCTTGTATTCCAAATGGTTATGGACTAGGAAGTGTATAGCATATCCTAAGTCAAGATAAGGTGACAGGAGTGGAAAACTAATGTGTCTTCATTGGATTTGTAACTTTTTTTGAAAAAAAAAACAAGTAACTTTATAAGCCGCCTGAATTGTAAATACAGAGAAAATATATTTCAAAAGGAAATGTAAATTCAATTTGTAAAAATTTCATAAGAAAACAGAAGCAATTTGATAGAAAAGGAAAATGTCATAAAATATTTGTTCGACTGTATTTTGCAGTAAAAACCCAGCATGGGGCAGCAAATATGGAAGCAATCCTTGAACAGAGGTCAATTTTGTAAGGTTTAATCAAGTGTTGAAAACCCTTTGTATCGTTCACCCTTGAGCAATTACTAACTGAAGTAGAAGATCAAATCGGTCAAAAAGCTTATTTCTAATAATAACAAAGTGTCAAAAGCGAAAGAGGATCTAAAAAGTGATCAGACACGGTTTACTTTTCACTGGTGTCAACATCGCCACCTTCTCCTATCATCATCACTTTTTGTCTGCTGTTAATGAAGAAAAAGCTGAAAAGAAAGGAGAACTTTCATCATCAAGATTTCACCTGACAAGAGAATTCTCGACAAGAAAACCTAAAGAGGAGGAGTTGTCAGAGACTAGAAAAGAAAAAGATGACAAGAGAATCTATAACGAAAGAAATTTCTCACGCTACTTTCCTTTCTACCTTAAGATGAACCAATTTGATCTTAACAAAATACTTACCTTAGAAGCCTCGTTTTGGTAATATGAGATACCAAATCGCATGTTGACACGAATACAGGTTTTTTGATACAAAATCCTATATCGATTCAAGTACCGTAAAATGCTCAAACCAAAAAAAAATTAAAGAAAATTGACAGAATAAAAAACTAGAGAGAATTATGAACGGATAGCACGAAACCTTGGGGAAAAGCTCAAAATCTTGCCAATTTTTGCACGAATACCGTTCATACTTAATATCCCCAGGCTTCAAACGTAGTCATGCTTAAGTCTCTGGCTGAGAGTAGAAAATTAAGAGGATAATACCAATCAATACGTTCTCTCTTTGCGACTTTAATCATACGGTTTTAATGTTATTGACTGAAGCAGTTTTACATAAAATAGTTATATGCATATCATCTGCAATAGATTAGCAATTCTTTTCATGTATGTACCTATAATCGCGTCAGTTTTTTTCTTTTCTTACCCCAGCTCTTTCGATGAAAGTTTTTTCTCAAAGAACTTTATAATTTCAAAAGATTACTGCTGATTTCTTTCAACCACACATATTTCCTCTCTGTAAAAAACTTTTTTGAGAATTTCTTTTTAAACCTCCGTTCTTTTTCTTAATAGTCGTCGCCTTTTGAACTTGTCACTGTCACTTTCCTGAAATTATTCAAAAGATAAAGCACTTATCGAATCTTGCTTTCAAAAGCAACTCCCCTTTTTATCTTCGTTTTCAATTTAACCATTTTTTGGTTTTTATAGATGAAACGATGCAAAAGTATTCGTAAAAGGGGAGCTTTAAATCGACAATCTTGTTTGAAAATCTTATTGACATGAAACCTTTAAGAGAGAAAGAAGTTAAAGAGTACTTTCACTTTATAAAAAGCATTTTTCATTCCAGTTTTAGATGAAGGTGCAAGAAATGTGTGAACATTGTTAGCTTCGAATAAGCAGTGTGAATGACATTCATCCGGCTTAGGTTTGCCTTAGCCAGTTTCAAGTGAAATCCATTTTATTTGGTTAAACATTCAAGTTTTGGTTAGTTTTGAACTAATATGACCAGAATCAATTAATTACTAATTATATTGAAGGAAATTGAAAACTACATTTTGTTTTAACAAATTTACTTTTCATTTTGCATGTCTGTAATCATACTCTATATCCTCTCTCTTAAAGAAGCAGCTTAACCATTACAAACAATTTTTATTTTATTTTTTCAAAACAAAAAAATGAAACAAGATCTGTCATACTCATGCCTGGCTAGCCTTTTACACGGTTGGTACTGCTCCTGCATGGCAGGACACCCAATTGGATTGAGAAAAGCAAGCTGTTCTCTCTTCCTTCCTTCTTTCAAATCATCATCGTCACAACACCAAAGAAAAATATCATAATCCTTTATTCTTTTCCTCTTCTACATTTTTACTATTTCTACAACAGCATATCTTCGTTTTTTTCTTGGTTTCCTTATTCCTTTATGCAACTTATCTAACACAATAATAGTTGGAAAGAATGAAACCTTCGAAGCGGCAAAGCAACCAGCGTATTATTTTCCAACATTTTTTGAGACTGGCATTCACATTCGTTTCATCTCATTCCTAATACAAAAAGCAGATTTCGTCGGGGAAAGAGAAGCAACCCAATTGTAAAAAATCTTCCATGTTATTTTTTTGTTCTCCCTTTACTAAATTTCTCTCTATATTCCTTAAACCCTTAAGCAAACTGCCATTTTTAAGTAAAAAAGGGAGAAAAAACATGGTAGGGAACTGCGTGCAGGGCAGTGTAAGCATATTACAAAGGCTTATAACCACACTTTATACTGTAATAGGAATGGTGCTTTGCTCTTTTTCTCTCCTCGACTCCCTTTCTTTCCCTCTCTCACTGCTTCGGTTGCTAAACGTGCCAAAAAATCTGACATCCTTGTCCAAGATAAACTTATCCCATTCTTCACTTTCCACTTCCACTACTATTTTTACTACATTGTTAAAGCTCTCTCGTAACAGTTGTAAAATATCTTGGATGGAGAATATAGTTTTGGAAAGAGAATGGAATGGCCAAGCTTTAGCGGGTTTAATACAAAATATACAAGCCTGAGAGCATTATAATAATAACGGCTTTTTCCTCCATTTCTTATGCATATGCATGTGCTTAACTTGGTTAAGCTTACTAGCGATATAGTCCAAAAAAGTAAAAATAAGCCAAACTTAACGCATCCTTTTCTAGGAGTAATAATGCTCATTTTTATCTTTATACAAAATGGTGGAAATGTACTTTTATATTTTGAAAGTGTTTTTTTATTCTAAGAATATCAAAAAAGACGAGAAAAGGACAGTGGAGCAGGAGAATTCTTTGAAAATGGCAAATGGCACAACATAGCAGCATCCAGGAACAAGTAGGTATAGAATAACAAATGAAATCAAGCATTCCACTGGAAATATTCCTTCGTTTTGTGTAAAAACTCAGTTTGAGCTACTACATTATAATGATGGGTGGACGAAATAAGAGAGATGGAGAAAGTATGAATTGGTCTGAGACAGTGGAGATCACTCTGCTGAAAAGCAGAAAGGGGGTAGGAATTGTTGAACTAGGTTAAATATGAAAGTAAAGGGCAGTGAAAGAAAGGCTGGATATGCTGTAGAGGTGATGATAGTGTCAGTGGCGTTGGCGGATTGACTGGAAGATATGATGAGGGGAAATACTTCAAAAATCTACAGCAATAACACTTGAGAAAATAAGCTTCACTCGTAACTTTTTCAAGTGGAGATTATGACTAAATGATAATGATTAATTTGTGCAAATTTATAATTTTAAATGAATGTTTTGTACTAAAATTGTGTGTTAAAGTACGGCTATAACCTATATGTAAAATATCGACATATTCATGGTAATCCAGTACTTTGTGTGCAACAACATTCTAATCAACCTATAATAAAACTTTAACGAATAATCCTCTTTTATACACCAGTTTTGTTTATGAAGCGGTCAAAATAAATTTTATTCTTCATTTTACCTTCTCTCATCTCTCTTCAACGACCCCCTCATCTTATCATTATCATCCTGCTTGTCCCCTCTTCACCTAAACTTTATTATCATCAACTTACTATAGAATTTGAATTTACTCAATTTCGGTAGATTGGATGAAGAGGAGGGAAAGTAGTAAAAAATACGTAAATACTTAACTACATTATAAAGTTATGTGGTAGGGAAAAGCGGCAGATGAAGAAAGGAGCAGAGTCAGAGAAGACTTTGTCGGGGAGAAAACTCAATTTTGGGTAAAGTTCAGGAAGGAGAGAGAGAAAATGGGAGAAGTAGAAAAGAGATAAAGTTTTGCCTCACTTATTCCATTTTCCAAGCATACTCACTTTCTCTATTCACTTTCCCATCTGGTTTCAAAAGCTTTCAAACTTATGTGAATTGTGTAAGGACAACGATATGACGCTGATGAGAGGATGATGATGTGAAGAAGGTTTTTTTTGGATAATGTATTTATTGATGAAGACAAAGTAGCGCGGTACTGTTTGTGGTGGGACTCCTTTTCGTTTCCGCTAAAAACTAAGTAAAAAACTGATGCGATGAAGTTGGAGATGATGATGACGAAGAAGATGATTCATGTTTATGAAGATGAGCCCGCAAAAATTATTTGTATTATGGTGAGTCAACAAAGTAAACTAAAATTTGTTTTATGTCGTTCCTCTCAAAAAGTTTTCCTCTTTTCACTATCCTCTCTCCTTTCTACTCTCATCTAATTTGAAGTCTGGGGAACTAATTTTGATGCTGAGCTATCACATATTATGCATGTTATGAAAATATTTGGGTAATCAACCAAGCACATAGACAGAAGAGTGGCTCCTGTCCTCGCTGCATCATTTGAAAATTGAACGTAAACACATAAAATATATCTTCTATTTTGTGCTTTCATTAACAAAATGCAATGCTAGTTTAGTAGTAATGAGTAGAAGAATGTCATAAAACCGGGAAAAGGGAATTTGCTTCGTTTTATACAGTCTCTGTAGCTAATACGTTAAGTGCACTGATAAAATTAAAATGGAAACTGAAAGCCATAAGCCTCACCACAAAAGTTGGATTGAAGTGGATCGTTGTGTGGGAGATCAATGTTTTGCTAATCAAGCTATATACCCAAAAGGAAATTTGTTGTTTTTGTAATCAATTTCATTTTGAGCTTGGTCAAATTTCGTATTGACGATGTAGCTGGAACATAATAGGTATTTGTTTTTTCCCTTGCATTTCCTTTTTAATTATTTTGTTATTCAAGAAACTCATTAAATCTTTAATTTACTAACAACATTCAGCAAAATATTCCAAAATACTTTTGAGTTGAAGTGTGATAATAATTAATAATCTCTCATTCATTCCTCCCCACAAAATTTTTCAAATTTTAATTTTGAACCTTTATTTTTTCCCATTGTTTCATGAATATGGATATTTTAGTAATCAAATTCGGCATTCTCCAGCAACACAAGCTATACAAACGGTTTCTAAATTTAACTTTTAGCCGTAGTTTTGTTATTCCAGAAACTATAGCTAATTTCCATACAAAATACAAGTACGAACAAAAACTTAATTAGTTCTCTAAAAAACTTAACTTCATCTTCTCATGTTTAAACAATTTCATTGTTTTCCGTTTCGGGATTAGTAAAGAATCTTCAAAATCAAAATAAAGTGTTTTTTGAAATATTCCTTCCAGAGCAACAACTCCCTAAGCTATAACAATACGCTCTCAAAGATAACCCTCTCTTTATTATTTCAAAACTCTGCTAATCTCCATGCTAAATAGAATTAAGCTGTACATATTTCCCGGATTCAATGCTATTTTTACCGGGGGCACGCTCCTTTTAAATAAACTGAATTATTATCACACTCTCAAACCCAAAGAACGGAAGGGTTTTTAGGCTCTATAACAGCAACCAGTTAAGCTAAGGAAGGTTTGCAAAAAACAGTCCCTAATGCAAGGCTTGCTCGCTCATCCTGTTGGAAAACAATGGGGATTTTACAAGTTAAATGAAAAGGGAAAGAGCTCGTATTCTCACTCCACTTGTCTCACAGCAATAATAATGTACGTAGTCATGCATCACAGTTTTAGATGAGTTCATAGGAAAACTCCAGCTGTGACTTGACTTCCATTTTCCACAAAATCCCAAGCTCCTCCAATATCCAATCCAGTGACTAAAATAGACAGATAAATACTTGTATAGTGGCAGTACTAGTCAAGCTAGAATTGCAGCACAATTGTGTAGCTTTTGGCTTTTGCTATATTTACTGTTGTTGATACTGTCCAAACAATGACTTTAAATAGTTTTTTAGTTGGACAGTTTTTGTAAAATGGGAAACAACAAAAATATATTTAAAAACAAAGAAAAACTGGGATTTGGTTTCTCATTTCATTTCATTCTTCTTCCTTTCTCTACGCTTGAATGATATGTAACGAAGGATAAGCCATAGTTTGTTATTTATAAAAGATTTTATAGCAGAAGGGAAACTAGAGTTTAAAAAGTAAGTGTAATGTGGACGTTTGTTGCTCGCTTACGCTCTGATGTTAGCTTACTTTATTTTAGCGAAATGGATATAGGAGGAAACTAAGCAGAAATTTTAGCATCCGAATAAAAGAAGCTCCACTGGTTCGATTATATATAGTATACAGGAAAAGAGAAAGAGAGACTAAATTTAGGGAAAACGACAAGAAATGGATTGAAATGTGGTCCAAAAGCGTAAGTTTGGGTTTAAAAGGCTAAAGACTAGCTAAGGGTATTATATTTGTATTCAAAGTTGAAAAAGAAATTTATTTTTTCGATTTATTTCTCTGAGGCTGACGGTAAATTGCTATTCTGAACTGCTGCTTCGTCTCTAGTATTAAGCTATAAATATAGTTCTGCCGTCGCTCTAGATTAGTTTTTCGACTACAAATGTTTACGTCATGCTTCAATGAATAGTAACAGAAGAGGAAAATGGGAAATAGTAGAAGGGGTTTAAAAACACAAAGTGGAAGTGGAATCTGCTTTTGCAGCAATATAAATACTACTACTGGATTATATACATTTTTATTTGGAAATGATCATCATCAGCATCATCCTCATCATTCTTTTTTATTCAGAGACAATAAAAACTATGTAAAAAATAAATAAAGTTTGCAATTTTTTCTGAATAAAATTGCATTTATTTATTGGTCCTTCATTCTTCCATTCCTTCCTATCCATTTACTGCTTTATTTGTAGTTATAAACTCGAGGTTTAAATATTTTCTTCCTTTTTCATTCCATCATTCGTTTGTATTAAAATTCCACAGAAAAAATATGTCAAACAAGAAATTGAGTAAATATGTTTATTCAAAGTTAAAACAGACGCAACACTTTTAATGGAAGTTGGAAATAAATTATACTCAGGAAAAGTCAGGAAGAAGGAAAAAATACAGGGAAAGAGTAACTTTCTCCGTACTTACTATGAAAGTTGGTTGAATAGAAAAAATACTTTTTCTTCTATTATGTTATTCTTTGCTGAAAAGCCTGTACTTTCCATTATCACATTATCAAAAACTTTTAAACTTGTGTGGGAAACCACTACCACCAGCATTAAGGGAAGTTGATATGATAATTTGAGGAAGTACACATATAGGCAAATATATACAAACATATTATGGATAAAATGTCAAAGGTCATATGCATGTCTTTTTCATTCTTTTTACAACATGAAAGCCTTTATAAATGGTTAAGCTTCGGTTTGAAAGAATTCTCATGTTTTAAAGATACGTGTTTGCTTAAACTGGCCTTTCCCTGAATGAATTTTACTGAAAACATCATAATTTTAAAAGGGCAAAGGACTTTTGTTATTTGCTACGTTTGCTTTGAAAACAAACTTTGAATTGATGCTCTGTGGAGCCTCATTAATTCCAATCAAAACCAGTGGATGTTCAAGTTGTGTGTCAGTGTATGTTGATTTTTGAGCTAAATTAAATAAACAAAATTGGAGTTTCCTTTTCTACTTTCACTTAACAAAATCAGAAAACTCTGCCTAAAAACCTGCTACTTTCAGTCATTGTCGTTACCATTCATCTTTTCTTGCTTTGTACGAGAATGTCCTTTTTACGAATTTCATTTGCTATTTGTACAAAATACTTTTACTATACGTAAAACATTTTATTTAGATAAGTTATTTTTATTTCTTTAACAAGAAATTAACAGAATTTCCTTTTCAAAACTTTCAAAATAACTTTTTCTTTTATCCCATTCATCCGAGAAAAAGACATGATGTGGATAGTGGAATGATGGAGGAAAAGGAAGTACAAATGTAAGCATAAGCCTATATGACTGAAATTTTCCCTGTAGCATTCAGCATTTCCTTCCTAGTTTACAATATTTGTGTACTTCTACTGTTTGAATTTTCCTTGTTTGCCTAATGAACTATGAAAAGATGTAACAAACAAAATAGAAAAAGCAGCCTTTTCCAAAAAATCTAAAGTGAAACTGTCAAACCGCCATTTTTAACGATTTGTTTACCTTTTTTGTTTTATCATTTGTTTCTATTTGTAAAAAGAAACGGTGGCTAAACTTGTCAGTATTTTGTTTTTTCACCACACTTCACTTATTCACATCACTTTCAATTTCACTTGGTTCTTCCAAGAATAAAATAAAAAGAAACGTTACAACAAGGCTCTGTTAAAAAATAAAAATATGTTTCAATCCGTGTTTGTAGTTTATGAATCTATACCGCTTGAATTCGAATCCCTCAAAAAAGAATACACAATTGGTGAAATGAAATGTTGCCTAAAATGCAAATTTCTCTAGAAATTGACAGCAGAGAAAAAATACATTAACTAGTCAGCAAACAGCAAGCAGTAATGTCTATTCTTTTCAAATACTGTGCTGAACATTGATTTTAGTTTTTATGACTGATGATGACAGACAGATTTATTCATATTCGTAGAGTTTTCTGTTAAAAAAGTCCGTTCTGGGTTCCTAGATTTAAGTAAAGTTCAATGTTTTAAATCAATTAGTGGAATATTATATGTCATGAATCTTGGTATCAAATGAAAGCACTCTAAACTAATTAAGTTTTGCATGTTTGTATCTATTGAATTTATTTTGTTTTTCTTGTCATTTATAACAAAATAAACGTGTTTTTGATGTTAGTTTATTTGAAAAAGTATTTGGCAAGTATCAGATGCTATTATAACAATAAAATACAACCAATCTAGATAATACAAATCTGTAATACTGAAACCCTACTTGCAAGCATACACGTGTACATTTTGCTATATTAAAAGGAATAAAACTGACACAGATAATGTTCTCAATATTATTATTGCTTTTACTCTTACACTAATTAATTTGATTTTACCTTGATTAGGTACTCTGTACTATAAAGTTAACCCTGTACTAAAAAGCAAAGGTGCTTTTCCACTCGCAATTTCATTTTTTAGCCCCTAGTACAAAGCAAACAATAGACTTTAGCCAGTTCCTAGAATTTTTAGTGGAAAGCTATTCATTTCACTCTCTCAAGTCTATTCTCTTCTCACTTAAATATCAATTTAGTTTTCTCACTGCTCCCTTCCGTTCCAATTCCCGTAGTAGAAAGTTAATGAAGAAAAGTTCCATATTTACAGTGTATCCTCTCCTTTGTTCCACCTTTTTAATAAGAAGGAGATGAAAAATAAAAGGTAGCAAACCTACATAGTTACTAGCTCGAAGGATGTTAATTTTATATATTGGAAGCTGTGAGATTACTTAAAGCTGGAAATTTTAATTT
>JAANSO010000460.1:0-32269 GCA_036507315.1 Lepidocyrtus fimetarius
GGCTTTTACTGATGGTGCGTTGTTAATTAATGATCGATAAGATCGTTAGTGATCGTTAAGAGGCTTATCGAGTCCTTCTCTGTTGTGTGTATTACGCAGTGCGCGTTACTAAAACCCTAGCTATTACGGATCATCACAAGAGCACTTTTGATCTTTGCAAGTCGCCCCAATCGGATAAATCTTGTCCCATTCCAAACCACAAGAAGAATTTTTGTTATTTTTGCTCATTGCAGATTGCTCATTGTGATCTGCATCGCCTTCACAAATGCACTTATCTTCGTAGCATTTAAGGGGACGGTCGGCTAAGCCCCGCTAGTTTTCATTACAACTCGTACCGTGCAGCCCCAGACAAAACATTTTGTGTGTGACCGTAGCTTTTTGCACAATTACAAATGCAGTCTTGTTTGTTTTTTTCTAAAATCTCGATTCAAATTTCCTCCTTCTTTTCAGTTTCGTAGGTAGTTAGTTTTCATGCGTAAAATTTTAAAAGACGCGAGTTGGCCAGCAATTAGATTAAAATCTGTATTTAATACGTAACGAATTTTATCCCTTAGATGTGTTAACGCAATTTGAGTTATTCGGACAAAATTTTAATACATTTGAACAATTTTTTAAAAAAATTCCTCAGTTACGCCAGTACTGAAAATAATTTTAAATTTTATAAAATCATTATTCAGATCCGTCACCCAAAACTTGACCAATTAAATTCTGGCTATAATGGAAGGTTTTAACTTAGCATTTAACTTTTCGGCAGTTATTCTCTTCGAGCAAGTAATATAATCAGTATGTTAGTCTGTCTTAAGGGTTGTGAATAATCCCATTGCAAGTAAAACGGTATTGGTTACTTGTACTATTTCGTAAATAATTTATTTTTTGAATTTTAAACTTTTAAACGTATCCACCTCAACAGCTTGACAATGGGTTTAAACCATGTTCCATTCTAAGTTCGATATCACGCCACTACAGAAAATGAATTAAAATTTTAGACAAGTCTATGAAAGATATCTTATTAAGTTCTAACGCAGGTTTTGCTAAAACAGTTTAAAAATTTGTCAGAACAAAACAACACCAAACTTAGCTAAGGTCTTTCGCCCATATTGGTTTAACGTTTTACGGAGAGAGGTTCTAGAGGTCGGTAATGCACAAGTTGGATATTTCCAAAAAGTTTCTTCTAAAACACTGGAGATAATTTTGCTTTTTTTTGTAACACTTCAAAAATTAAAACCTGACTGATTTAATGACTTTTGGTCTTTATTCTGAGAAGATCTCACCAAGGAAAACTACTGACGTTAAAATATCAAAATATTCACAAAATTAATTAATCAAAGGCACTTACCAACTCTGCAAGTTAACTTTGGACTATCTTTGCATCCTGTCAAAAACCGATCCAAAAGTATCTGCTTTACTTTTTAATGGAGTTCTCATAAGATTCCACAGTGGTTGTTAAAGTTACCAGAGAATTTGAAACAAAAATTATATCTGCAATGTCAATGGCAGCGTATTTTTCAATATTTATAATGATTTTTGTATCCAATGACGCTTATAAAATAACTAGTTGTTCGCCCGATTCTGTCGCATCGGGGTGCTAGAGATGGAGAAATCATAGTATACATGCTTAGGTTTTAGAAGTTCTAAGTATGACCCATTTAGCTTTAAGGAATAAATAACAGGGTTCGAATAGTTAATGTTTAACCCTACTCTAATTAAACCTAACCCTCATTAAATACACTTTTCGTTGGCTTCGCCCCTTCGGGGCTCGCCCTTATAAATAAGCGTGGTGGGTATGGGTCGGGCGGTGGGTGTGCGTAAGGCATTTTTCCATAAATATGAAATTTTTCCATAAATATGAAATTTTTCCATAATTATGACATTTTTCCATAAATATGAAATTTTTCCATAATTATGACATTTTTCCATAATTATGGTATTTTTTCATATTTAAGGCAGTGGGTGTGTGTTGGGCGGTGGGCGTGGGCGGGCTGCGGGCGTGATGTGGGCGGGCTGCGGGCGTGGGCGGACTGTGGGCGTGGGCGGGCTGCGGGCGTGGGCGGTTTGTGGACGTGGGCGGGCTGTGGGCGTTCGCGGGTTGTGGACGTGGGTAGCACCCTTTAATTACCCTCCAATTACCCCCAATCATCCCTCCAATCACCCTCCAATCACCCTCCAATCATCCCTCCAATCACCCCTCCAATCATCCCTCCAATTACCCTCCAATCATCCCTCCAATCATCCCTCCAATCATCCTTCCAATCATCCCTCCAATCATCCCTCCAATCATCCCTCCAATCACCCTCCAATCATCCCTCCAATCACCTTTCCAATCCAATCACCTCTCCAATTACCCCCTAATCATCCCTCCAATTACCCCCTAATCACTATCTAATCAATTTTAGTTCAACTTTAGCCCGCAGTGGCGCTAGTAGTTTTTCGTGACTTCACACAGACGGACAGACAGACAGACAGACAGACTTGAATAGACAGTTATATATAGGATAAATGCAAATTTAGTGGATTATTTTTACTACTATACCTGTTGGATTTTTCCCCTTTTACGTAATATTATATTATCATATCAGGTGTCCGCAGCCTGGTGTTATAAAATTACACATGTACTTGCGGCTGTCGTGACTAATAAAATCCACTACTATTTGAAACTTGACTTACCTACGCAATTCATATTGCAGAGTTGCCTCAGATCCTATCATGACTTTTTTTTGCCTTCCAGCTTGCTAATAAGGAACTTTCCCAAAGTTGTCTAGATATTATTATCGTATACTCTGCACTTTTAGTTTACTTCAAGTCGAAAAATCTTTTGCATTTAACTTTATCGTTTTTTGTAGTAGCTCCTGTGATGCAGTCTCCGTGAAAGATTTCATTGTCAGTTTCCCCGTTTTATCTCGGATGAACTCCTCTGACAATGCCTAAATTACTGTAAATTTAATGGCAAATAATATGAGTGAAGCAAGAAACTTTGTGAACGAGTTAAAAAGATGTTGTACAATTTAAAAGAACACGTTGAAGGATACACTACCAACAAAAGTAGCGATACGTTTTATTAAGCCAAAAATCTCATTACTTTCTTTGCAATAAAAATAAACAAAATGTTACCCTGAAAATTTCTTTGGTTCATTGCTTTTCATGTATGGATTTACGACAGGGTATTAAAAACTTTAGTTTCGTTTAAATTAGAGTGACTTAAATTAATTTCTTCCTTCCTCCCTCCCTACACATCATAAATGAAACCGGTGAAAGTACTGCTTTCACCATATATCATCATGTAAAGGATAAGCTTTGTCACGAGTAATGGGGAAAGCCAAAGAACAGACAAAAGTGACAGCGTAGCATACAGCGATGGTGGTAATAGTGGGAATTGTAAAAACGTTTTTCCTTTGGTCTTGTATACTCTCTCATTTTGGATCAAGTAGAAGCGTTTAGAATTTATGTAATGACATACTTTGTGTGAGCAGCAATCATTAAAAGTTGTTTTAATGGGTAATACTTATTGATGATGCAACGCGTGGTGTTCATTATACATCTCCGTCGTCAAAATAGTTTTAAATTATATACAAATTCTGCTTATGAGTGGAAGATAGCATTGTTTGGAAGAGTAATGGATTCTGGTTGTAAAATCGTGATATGGACAAAGCAATACAAGCTAGAACCAGCACACCAGGGGTGTTGTTGGCTGTGGTAAAAACTTTTCTCAGTCAAATTTAAATACAAAACTCATTTACAATTACAAAACTTTGTCATAACTTTTCTTGCTACATGTTATATATTATATAGGCCCTGCAGAATTATCAGATCCTTGATGGATTTATCAAGAGCACTTTAATAGCAGTTACACGTTATATTCTTAAACGCTCCTGTGTTCCATGATATTAAATTGATAGGAAGTGTCTTTGGCTGCAAGCGAGCACAAGTATGTATAAAGCATCCTAAAGGGATTCCATTTATATTCCATTTGCTAAAACAGCAAAAGCGTTGGAATGAAACTACCTTCTAACTACCCTTACAGTTACTAATCGGTTAAAGTTGTCCTAATCATTTTATGTTATACAAAGTAAGCATTAAATAGGTTAACTGCTCGGGGTATTATTCTTTATTTTCTTCTAAATTTATTATAATGATATACAAAATACACACCGTTTTATAGTGAGTTTGCTACCACTTGATGGATACTCGTACTCTTATGTCATTAATAATTTAAAAGCCTTGAAAACTAATTCGATACATTTCAACTTATGTTTTGTATTCCCATGTTAGTCACCAATAGTATTGGAATAAAAAATGATACCTTGAGGACAGTAAATGCTGTAGGTGACTTTTGTGAGATAATTTCATGTCGTGGGTGGAACAGCCACATATAGGTAGCATTAATTTCTCGCGACCCCTGACAATTATGAATTTCACCTTGGTATTAAGCTTATACTAATTCAAATTTTAATGTGACGTCGTAGACCTACCACATAACCAGTACTTTTGAACTGGGTTTGGACGAGTAAAATTTTATCGACTTTCACTTACAAGTAAAAATACTAAAGTGAAAGTTCATGTAGCAAAGAAAACAAGCAAATGCTCTGACAGTGCGCTTAGAAGGTTCCAAAAATGATTCTTGTCACGTATATATTGATTACGCAATGTAAATTATACATAAAAAATTGACATACCTACTTCCTGAATAGAAGCAACATGTAAATTGTGTGACTTGCATTGGGCTTTTGTTTGTTTTCTTTGGTCTCCCACGACGTCTTTTTATTGAAATTGTATTGAATTTCGATTCTATCATATTTTTTCCATTCTAACTCATTACTTTTATAATAATTCCATTCTGGCTTGTGTAGACCAGAGTTACAAATACGACAGAAATATAAAAAGAAAGAACTAAACAGTGCCTATATCTGTCTACATTCTCCGTGATTAATCTGTTTGGTCTCTTTGTTGGAGAAGACGAGGGATAATGCAGGAATAAAAACCATTTTGTAAGCTTCTCTCAAAATCACATTAAAATAAAGTCGATAACAATTTAGAAATCCAAACTAGTAAGATGAATTATTTTTGTAGACGACCTCTGGAGCGAAATCTAGTTAGCATGTTAGGTGAACAATAAAGAAAATGCACACAAAAATAATCAAAAATAAGATTTACGAGATCTTTACAAAAGCAATTGAATATATTTACATTTGTCTCATTTCTTACATACAGAACTGAAACCATAGAAAAAGCTCCTAGTTAAGAATAGGCTTGTGCATAGAAGCTGTTGGTTAATTTTTGCAAGTGCCTGCTCTCTTGCCAGTCTCCAAATTTGGGTAAAATCAAATCCATTTTCCGCGGGAAAGCTCGCCAGTCGGTTCATTTGCCCAGACGTAAATCCCAAAAATGTCACTCTATTTACCCGTCATATTTAGTAAAACCGTAACGATTGAACCGACTGGCAAGCTTTCCCGCGGAAAATGGATTTGATTTTACCCGAATTTGGAGACTCGCAAGAGAGCATGCAATTGCAAAAATTAACCAACAGCTCCTATGCACAAGCCTATTCTTAACTAGGAGCTTTTTCTATGAACTGAAACGAACTGATTTGGTTGTTATTCATTCAAACTTATCGTACTTATGACAGTTACTTTCAGAGACTAGCACTCTGAAAGTTGAGAAAACTGCAAAAATTGATAAGAGGATATTCTTATAAAGATAATTCGCTTCAGCAAATTCGGATTGTGGTAATCCAATCATTTCGTAAGTGGCACACGCCTGTTATCTTCAAGTTTTAAAGACGACTAACGTATACTGAAATTTATCTGGATATGTAAGCACAAATAGAACTTTGTATTTTTGTCGGCAGATAAGTATAATCAACAAAACAAGTTACTACGTTAAATCCTTATTCTTCTTACGGAATAAATAAAATTTAGTAAGAAATTAGTGGTAGCGACAATTTGATAAGCGTAATATGGAATATCCTATCCATACCACATTTAAAGAACTCAAAAACAAAGTTAGGTCAACTTTTGGGCGGATAGGTAAAGTTTCCTAAACGCTTTTCTTCTTCAATTAAAAGAGGCACATACAGAAAGAAACATTGTGTTTGAGATGAATGGGTAAAAGATGAAAGATTCGATAATATCTTTATTATATTAGCAAAAAAGATGCCAGTATGGATACATACCTGCTCTTGATACTAAAAGATTTACCAAGTTTAATTCATTTCCATTCTCATATTATACTCCATACAATATCAGGGTCGTCATATCTAAAGGTTTTGCTTTCACATAAATTATAGTTACACTGGTAGCAACGCAGATAGCAGCTAGAGCAAGGTTTCATCTCTACTTTTAATCCTTTTATACCCTTGAATGTGTTTACCACCCGGACTTTGCTTTCTTTCTTTTCTCCACATCTCAACTTTATATAGCTTCTGCACAAGGTAACTTGATTATACAATTTTTGGAGCAGAAACTTTTGCCTAAATAAAACGATGAAGCAGCAAAAATGGCATAGTAGCCATTGTTCATAACTTGATACCTGCGGATACTAGCAGGAGTTTCCTTCTTAAGCTCTGGCTAAAATGCTAACTAAACAAAAGATTTCTCGTTCTTTTTGTTTTCTTTGGGCTGTTGCTAGTAGTACTGTGAGAGATTGTGTCCGCGTTTCCCATAGTAAGTAAGCCCTGGTTTTTAGTCTGGGCAGTGTAATGATGATAGCGAATGTTTCATTGTCATTAGTTTGATTAACTAAATGATATCAAATATTGAAAGAGCCTACAATAGCAATTCTCAAAATGTATGTAATTTATTTTACTTGAGACAATATTTTGAATATTGAGCTGTTCCAAATTTACTTTTGCTTTGTTTTTTAATCCCATCCGCATTAAAGTCTCTTTTAGAATAATATTCATACGTTTGTAGACACTTTATATTTTTAATACTTGTACAATGTCGCATTACTGTCTGTGACAAGAAAAGAATGACTGAACGTCCGCCTTTATAAGCTCTCACAGTAAATTGTTTGAGTAAATGGCATTTTAAATAGAATAAGTTGCGATTGTAGTATTCTATTCGGGGAACCCATTCTTCCAGCTTACTCCTTAATATGAAAAGAGAAGACAACAACATTTTCCCATTATTTCTTAACACATTCATTTCTTAAGTGGCACAGCAATGGACTTTTTATATTACGTTTAAAATTTCATCCTTTCAAATTTGAGCAGTCCAAGTGAAAAGTAGTTAAATGTTGAAAACGAAGGAAGGAAAGGTAAAAAGGAAATTGAGACAAAACTAAAAGAGGATTGAAAGTACTGACTTAAAGCTTGTGATGAGTAGTATATATAATGTATAATGTGTATATATTTGCATAAGAACTGTTGTGATAGTTGTTAAAATTGAGGCTATAACACAAATTCTACGAATGTGTACCCCATACAACAAAGTAGTTTGGGGTTTCTTCTTACACAATGTCAGCAAGTTCGCTCGACCTTAGAAAACTCAGCAACTCAACCATAGTATACCTACCTGTTGGCTGACAAAATGAAGCAAGAAGAGTGGAAGGAAGTTGTATTATTAGTACTGTTTAAGCCCTAAATGAAAGAAAAGGCAAACCTACCCCGGCGTGGTGTCAATCCAAGTTGTTCTGTATTTAAAAATAATTTTGTTGCGAAAAAGAACTCAATAAATAACAAATCTTACTTTAGAAGAAGAGAATTCTATTTAGAATGCTAGAAACTTTTGTCAGAATATAAATGACTTCCTTTGCCATTCACAAAAATTTAAAGCAATAATACAAAATATTACGCAATGGCAATTTCTCTCAAATATTTTAATTTATTGTAAGCAATTATCTCGTTAGCTTTGACTAGACTCCTGATAGTAATTCGTTTTTACGTGTGTGAAGTTGTTTGTATAAAACGGATCTTCTTTAATTTGATGTTATTTATTAATTACACGAACTCCATCTCACACGAAATAAAGTTCGCGCTAAACTTATTTTCCATAATTGTGAACAGGGATGAAAATTAAATTTTGACATTTCAATATTCAACTAGCTACCAATAAAAGCAAAACTAAAATGTTCAAAAAAGTGAGTATTTTAAAGAATTTATATATTGAATGGAACTATTCCCATGTCTGTTATCGTCCATGAATTCTTTAAAACTGAATTTTTCGTTTTTCCACTTTCATCAAATAAATATAAAGAAGGCAGTGAATAAGAGCTTATTTTTGTATCCTAAAAAGTCACTTTCTTTGTTATGAAATTTTCATCTTGTCCCTGTCTTCCACTCACTCTCAATAAAAAAACTTCAAGGGTTTTGAGAGAATGTTTGCCAATCTTCTTCACTCTTTGGAATATAATAGTTCGGTTCCTTAGAAATGTTGTATCAACAAACTAGGGCTGGTTGACGATTGGTTGGTGATTTTTTCACTTCATTCAAAATTCTGAACCTTTTCCAATGAAATGGATACACATATAGGCACATAACAATCTATCCATTATTAGATTTTCATTCGTTTATTTGGCAAAAAGCAAACTCTACTCTAATGTAGTACAACAACATTTTTCATTTAAGATTGTAGACAAGGAGGCAGATGTGAAAGGCAGCAACATGCAGCGAAATAGAATGAATGCTTATCTTGGATTTTAAAATGAACAGTGCAAAAGCAAAGAGTTAACAAATATGAATAAATAATACGAATCAGACTTTTATTTCTTAAAAATCCAAAAAGATTTTTGTTTTGATTACTTTGTTTGTCAAAGAAGTTTTTAAGATTAAATTTATCATTTTCTTTTTTACTACAAATAACTGGTAACTTGGTAAGGAGTCTTTTTTAATAATTTTCCTTTGTAATCTAAATAGATTATGCTTTTGAATGTTGTGTTGCAGTATCTATTATTCTATCAAAACCGGCAAGGCTACCGCAGTTAGATAAATTACAAAATATAATGAGCTCGTTACTTGTTACCAATCAACAACGTCGTTTGAAGTCTACTGCGTTTCAAATTATTCAAAATGTTGTTATTCAAAAATGATCACTAATGAGGGTAGGGACAACAATATATCATGATTTTAGCAACCTGACAGGATGACGATGTTGCAAAATAAATAAAGTGCAAATTTTGCAATTGCAAGAATATGAAATACATAGTCTTGCTTAATCACAAAATGGTAGTTAATTAAGCTGGTCCAAAAACAAACATTTTTAAATAGCAGTGATCGATACCCCAAAACAACCCCAAAATAATGCATGCCAGTGTTTGCTTTCATGTAATTTTGACAAAGCTAACTAGTAAACCATCGGTAACGTTTTATAAAATACGTTTCATACTTTCACCCTGAAATAGAAGGTAGAAAGAAGCAGGTTTTATTAATGTCTAATAAAATTCAGTTAGTTAATACCAGACATGTTATTTTCTAGTTTATATTACACCAAAGAACAATATTCTTGGTTTTATTTTCAAGCAATAAAGGACAAATAATAAAGCGGTGTGTCATTTTTATGCTTGCGTCCATCAACAAAATGAAATCAACAAAAATTTCCAGGATCACACGCTCATCCTTCTTACAAGTAAATTCACAATAAAGGTTTTTACTTTTCTATATTAAACCGGCTTAAAAAAGGCAAGAGCATTCCAAGTAAGGGTTGCATTACCTCAGCAAAGAAGTATCACGAAGACTATTCAAGGGAATAGGTGAAAGTGTGAAAGAGGCAACAGCTTGAATCAAATTGGGCAAATAATGAGAAAAGAAGCATAAAACGTGCTTTTTATGTTTTATAACAAACATAATATTCAGACAAATGGCAAAGAGAGAAACTGCACAAGTTGAACGTGATTTTCAAACCCCAAAAAACTCTTTTGTTAGTAGAGTCTAGGTGTTAAGGCTAGCTATAGCTATTTCATAATAGATTTTAATATTTCCCTTGATGAAAATCACTTCAATTTTAAATGGACAATTAAAGGCAAAAACTCCTGATTAAGCTCGTTGTAAAGAATAAAATAAAGAGTTGTTTGGAGGGTTGAACAAAAAAGATTATGGTAAGCACACAGTTGTCGGTAGAATAAGCATTTATTACTGTACTTTCGTGTACTTTTGGACTCTTCAATGGCTTGATTGAATAAATATTTACTTTAAACTCTGCAAAATTGCACACTTTTACTGTTCAGCAGAAATGAATTGGGAAACTTGGAGCTTTAGAAAAGTTTTGAGGTGTTTCATACGGATGGTAATGAAATTAAAGTTTGTGAAGATGAAAATAATACTTGCAAACTTTAAGGCATAATTAAAATAATATTCATTAATGGATGCTGTGTTTTATGTGAGAGAAGTGAAGTAAAAGATTGCAAAGTGCCCCTTTCAAACCACAAAAGTGCTAGATTGCATCTGCTACAAACAAATAAGCAAATTTTGAATCACGTTTTCTAAAGTTTCGGTTTACGTGTGATATTAGTTTCAGTTTGGGAATCGCATTTTAGCTGAATATTATTATCATCATGACGTGATTACGACCTTGTCAGTGCTAATGAAATTGGGAAGCAAGGAACCTGGATGGGTACTTTACATTCTGCTTTCTCCTGAGTTTTTCCCATTGATACTGAATATGACTAGATCGTTAGAAGACATAATTAATAAATTTGGGACTCGCAGTAAAACTACCAGCTATTCATAATAAAAAATATATTTCCAAGGTCAATTTAATTTTTAAAAATTTTGATTTTTATACTCATGAAAATTGGAAACATGGTAAAAAAAATTTTTTAACAGTTAATCAATATCTCCATTTTATACTTTTTCCTTACTTTACAGAAAAATATCGATCACCAGTAAGACTTAAGGACCACAAGGCATCAACCACTTTGGGTATAATTATGTCTGCATTTATCATCTGTTGGCTGCCTTTCTTCGTCCTTGCTCTTATTCGTCCATTTATTCAAGGTAGGTACTTTTCTTTATGAAGCTTTCCGGCATGACCTGACAAAAAATGATGACCTGAAGCCCATTTGTTTGATTTTCGCTTCTATTACATTCTCAGATTGCAATAATGCTTAATAAATTGTATCAGTACAAGGCCTGGTCATTTCAATTGTCGCTTTGTTTGCTAAATTTCATATATTTTAAAAAAAGTTCCTTGTGTGTTTTGTATTTTACAGAGGGAATAAAACCATGGATCAATTCTTTCTTTTTGTGGTTGGGCTATTTCAATTCAGCACTCAATCCCGTTATTTATGCCACGTTGAATAGAGACTTTAGGCGTCCCTTTCGCGAAATACTGTGCTTCCGTTGTTCCACGCTGGATGATTTGATGAGGCGTGAATTCTACGATCATCAGTATGGCGGGGATGAGTACTACATTCGCAAGAAGAAGCAGCATATGAGTACTGAGACCCTCGGAGGTGTCAATGTGAATTCTGTGTGTGCACGAACTTCCAATAGTAGTAGTAGTAAACAATATACAACAACAGATCAATTACAATTGCCCAGCTATCAAAAGAATGCTCTCGGTTCCCCTAGTCAAAACGCAATGGCTGCGTCTACCCCAATAATGAAGGGAAGTACGTGGACAGCCAACACCTCTCGAAATAGTAATAAAACCACGTTTGAGACACAGCTCACGACTGATCCTGAGACTGACGTTGATATTGAAGGCGATGGAGGAGAAGGTGTTTCATGGACATCCGGATAATGAAATAAAATTGACAGTTGTCATCATTATGTACTTTTTTAATCTATAAAACCGTATTTTTCTTAATGTTTAACCAAGCAAAAAAAGGAGTAAAGATGTGAATGTTGTCCAACGTGAGGTATTTTTATACATTTCGTGATCAAAGTGAAGTGGGTTGCTATACATGGAGATAGTTATTCTTTTGATCTGAAAAAAAAACAATTCTTGCAATTGTTAACACTGTCCTCTCTTTGATATGGATATATAAAGTGAGGCTCCATTTGATGTCAATTTTTATATTCTTATACATCCAATTCGTCTACTTAAATGTACAAACTTTACTCTGCGGTTAGAAACTATATTAGAGCTAATATTTTGAATGGAGTGTCAGACTATCATTGGGACATTATTAAACGATGCTTTCAATATTTCTTAAGAACAGTGCAAATCTAATCATAATCAATGTAAGTGTGTATTAAATGGAAACTATTCAACTTACTTAGAGGAGGAGTAAATATTTGATATCAGCAATGTGAGTGCTCTAAAATGCACTACCCAGCTATCTCAATTTATTTATAGAGTGGATATTATGACGACTACATTCATGTATACTATACTACTATCAACTACTATAATGTACATCTTACACTCATAATTTAGAATTTTAAATTGTTTTAAACATTGATTGTCGTTATCCAATAAAATCAATTGGACATTATTACCCAGTCAGAGTTAAAGTATCAATTGCTTTCAAGTATGCAATCATTTTACAAAATGATTCATTTGTTTCCAAGCTAAGAAAAACAATTGGTGGGAAAGCTGAAGCATTTCATCATTAACTAGCCAAAATCACGTAAGTATGTGTTCTATTAATAGTGTTCGTAATTATTGCTTTCATTTTGGCAATTTGGTTAACCTTAAATTTATAACCCAGCCAGCAAATCGTTTGCTGATAGAAAACTAGGAAATGTAAAAATGGATGATATGAAGCTGTTAGAATCCCTACTATTCTAGGATAGAATTTCTTTTTCTTTTGCCTCATTTCTCTTTGTACAATTTCTTCATTCGCCTACACTTGGGAGGCAACACAACGCAATAATAGCTGCATGACAGGCTCTAGTGAGATAAAAGAAGATTTTCCTTTTTTCTCTCTGAATCTCCTCTCCGAACATCCTTCATTCTTCTCACAAGCGTAAATTGCAACTTCTGCTGAGAGTTGATTACTTCAATAGACATAATCGACTCTGGAGAAAATAGAAACGATAACTACTGACAGGGACGAGATTGAAAAGAAACCGCAGCCTTGTTTTGTGTTTTATAGTTATATAAGATTTTCTGGTTCAATAAAATGTAATAATATAGATACGATATATAATTCTATTAACTTATTTTTCGTTTTCCTCGCTTACATAGGTAGATAATTTTATAGATAACAAGCCTATTGGATTGTTTTTTATCTTTTTTGATCTTACATGGGTTGGATTTTGTGTAATCGTCATTTTAAACTTGAATTAAATTATTAGCTTTGGAGTTTTAAATCCCTAACTTGATACCCATATAAATAACATTAGAGAAAATAAATCTATATAAGTAGATTCAATTTATTTGCCGCTTATGGATTTCTACGAACGTTTTAAGATTATTACACAACAACATACGTACATTCAGTAAAAAAAATTGATCTTTGACATTGAACATAAAACTTTGAATGTGACAAAACGTATAGCATCAGAACTTTCTCCATGTGATATCAAAAGATATTGTACTTTAACAATAAAGCATTCCCTTTCACATATAAAAGCCTACTATTGAAAGGAAGTGGATAAGTCAATATTTGTATTAGGGGAATAAAACCGATGCAGAGAAGCGAGGTTTTGTATTAATTTTATGAATTCTTATCTAAATTGACTTTCTGGTGGTTACTCTATTTAAATCCCAAGTTCAACAGAGCTGAAATTACTATTCTCTACCACCGTCTCAGTATTCCAGCCTCGAAAGTTTCCAATGAATGCAAAAGTATGCCGTTCTCATATGGGTATAAATTTTAGGATATTTTAGTCAACAAGTAGCAAGTTCATGAGATCCCTACACAGGGAATTAAGAGAGAATTCTATTCTTCTAAATAAATGCTAGAATTATACGTATCTGCAAAATTCTGAAACCATATCCCTTTGTCGCTTGATTTTTTCGACTACCTGTATAAATCCTATCTTCCTCGACACTTACATATTACACTTACATGTAAATATTGGCAATTTTTTCGAGATTACATCTGATATGTCACCTATTGACTGTAGGATTCCATACAAAATTAAAATTAATGTGCGTAATAAAAGAGAAAACCAACAATTTGAATGTCCATGTTTGCGTTTATATTACTTTCCACATCACATTTAATTTTGCATGTACTGTGAAACATGCGATTTTTGTGCCAAAGTATATTTTGCAGTCTACAATTTTCGTTATTCAAGGAAGCACTTTCCAACCATCTTGTTTATTTCATTAAAATGTGGAAATTGTACTCTGCTTATTCAACCTTTGCAATTAAATTAGAAAATGAAGCAACTCGCACAAAGCTATACCAAGGATCTTTCTAGGCAATACAGCTGCTAAAATTTTCGGGCATATGCTTCAAAGTTTTTAAATTCATTAAATAGCCATAACAAGAAAAAGCCAATTTGGACAAATGTCAAATGTCGTGCTTTTTCCAAATTTCATCCCTTTATATTCTTCGTGCGGCTGAACTCAATCTAACCACTTTGCCCAGCCAAGAGAACTTTACATTTGCTACCAAATGTAAGACCCTTGTTATGCGGTTACTCCAATAATGCTCATCCAAATTCCTCAATGACATCATTAGGATTACCACGAGAAGAAAAAAAATTCATATAAGAATTGCAATGTTTTGCCAAAACGAGTTTTCTTTATGGAATGACTGCTACTTGCAAAGACGTTGTCAATATGTACTTAAGCCAGAACAATTTCCTTGATCTCATGAACATAGATTAAGTCATGCCTACTCCTATAACACAAACCATTGGTTGGGTCAACTATGATAAAAGTTGTTGGAAAAGAAAGTTTGTAGCAAAACAGGAAAGATATGTGAACAACTAAACGCAGTGGAGTAAAAGATTCGTGCAACGTGCAATAAAGTAAAGATATTATTCAATATTATCAGTCTCGTCTCGAGTGCTAGATAGAAAAAAAAACGATGATTGATAGAAAAAGAGAAATACCCAGTCCAAAGAAAACCCATTACCTTAACTTTGTGAGCTTTTTTACGTATATCAATTGCTTCAGAGATTATACAAAACGTTATCTTGAAGCAAACCTAGTTTTATTAAGTAAATTGTGAATCAGTTTTTCATTTTGTATTGAGATTTCCACCTCTTTGTTCATAAATGATAGATGGATATATTTATAGTAAAGCGTGCTAAAATTAGAACACGGACAAGTAAGTATTCGCTATGTTTGTAGACTCGGTTCAATAAAAAAGCTGTTCATGTTGCTTACTTTCTTCACTTTCCCTCTCATAACGTCTTATCCATACCGGAAAGTTTATTGAAATTATGCATTGATTACATTTGAAGCTAGGTTTTTACTTTTCTCTAAAAAAAGCAAGAACCAACTGCAACTATTTCATGCCACATCATACTTGCCCCTTTACTACAAATAAACATGCAATGTTTCGTATGGCGCTATAGGACGAAGCCAAGTTGATTTTTTATCTTTCTTTTTATTCTCATTCGTTTATTTCTTGATCAACTCAAAGCCTTCTTTTTCACTAATGTTATGTGGAGATAGTAGAAGAGCCACAGAGTAAAGTCCTTCTTTCAATAAATGGATTCACTTGTCTTTTTTCTTTCGCTTTCATTCCTTTTTCCAACGTTTTTCCTCTTGTTTTCTTTCCGCTTTTTTCAAAGATTAACCTCAAGCTAAAGACGGTTGGCAATAGTCGATAAAGATATGAAGAGAGAAAGTACCAAAGGAGGGCTAAACTTAACCACGGGAATGGGATAGTAATAGGATGACGATGATGATGATACTGATGATGGCGATGCCAATGTGATGGAAGAAGAAAGGAGCGAAGTAAGACTCGTTGTTATTTACTTTCAGCTGAGTGCCCTTTCCACTTACTGATATTTACTTTTACGAAAATGAACAAATCTTCCTGCATATCATTCTATGGTATTGTGAATATACATTCTTTTCTTGACAAGCCAGACCAGTTTTTATATAATATGCTCAAACAACTTCAATCTAACTATATTTGAGAGAAAGGAGATAAAAAAGTTAGTGAGTTCCAAGCCGCGACCATCACTGACGTTGCTTGATTTTTTACTGCTTTTATTTCATCACATTTGTTTACGTTTAAGATATACCTTATCAAATAGGTATACAAAAATAGAAGACTTAAGACTATAAGTACGCCATAGATGTAACAATTTTTATGCAATAAACCATGCTAAATTTGCACACTTCACCCGCACTTGAATTGAAGGTTTTCGCGTGGACAGTGAAGTGGGTTAGCTTTTGGAAGCAACATGAAAACAAAAGAAGAATGAAATTCCATGTTTGTTACAGCTGTCTCGGCTTAGCATCATCATCATCAATATCATGACATTTCACTTTTATCAACTCTTCATCATGTTTCTCCCTCCATTTCATACCAATTTTAACAACATGTAATTCTGTTTTTATGTTCGCTATTCTTTTCTTCGCGCAACAATTTCGTCTTGGTCAACTTAGTTAAACAAGTCTGGTATGCAGAAAAAGAAGTGAATTGTTGTACAGTTTTGCTTCTTTCTCCTCAACACTGGTCTTCTTTTCTTAAAAGAACTGCTTCTCTCGCTAGTTTCAGGAATATTTTTATTCAAGTCAAATGTACATTTTATACTGGTATATTGTAAACTTTCCAAGAAAATGTTTTCTTTAAGTGTTTTTTCTTAAACAGCATTAGAATATTACTTTCACTCTGCAACAAACAGGGAACTTGGAGAACGACAAGAACTGTGTACCGTGAACGCGCTGACTTGAGTCAACTATTAAACCTGGAAAAAATGTTGTTCTGTTTAGCCCCGCAAAGAATTCGTTCCAGTTTTCACAAAAATGTTGCTGCTTTTTGTATAGCATGTCGCTAACACGGGGAACGAGAAACGGAAGTTTTAAAAATGTAGGACAAAAATATAATGGCAGGAAGAGAAGAAAAGTCTTGTTTTGTACTGTATTACACGCACCACGGTAATGGAAAATTTGAAATAAGAAACTTAAGTAGATACACTATAGTAAGAGAAAGTAGGTTTTCCATATTCATTTATTACAATGGGCTAAACAAAGTTGCTCAGAACTGCGAGCAGACAACCAAATAATAAATGATTTTGCAGTAAGTACAACAAAAAGTTGTTTTTGCTGTCACTTAATATGTATGCAGCATGCATTTTGTTCAAATTTAAAACGAGCATGTGAAATTTCCTTACCATAAATAGTATTAGGAAAGTTGCAAAAAATATTTAGCAAAAAATTGTTAAAATTATAATTTTAATAGATTTTGCACGCATAATAAATGATTTGATCATTTAAAACAGCAGTACTATGAGACAGCTTCAGCCCTCATTTGAACACAGTAGAACGCTGCGCTGCTCCGAGAACTTTTGTCGCATTAATAAATGTTTGTCAATAAAAGTTTCAACAAAAAATCTTTCAAAGATTACCTCCCAGTTTTTGGAGACCCTATATAATAGCTATATAGTTTTGAAATAAAACCATAATGCCATAAATGCAAGCCAGTTTTATACCATGAGTTTGTGTTTTCTGCTGGTGGATTAGTAGCTCTCTCAGTAGCTTCCAATGAACGTGGACAAAGAGCGATTGTACTTTTTGGCAACTGTTGTTAAGTCTAGTGGAATTTTTATTGCCATGCCTTAAGCTCACCAAATGATATATAGCCTGACTCATAAGTATTCATTGTTTTTAATTTAATTTGCTTTATGGACATTTAAATATAAATTTCAGAAAAGAGATAAGCACCTGCATAAAAAACTCAAAATTCTATGCAGCATTAATTTTTAGCATATATTTATACCAAACTGAAATAAAAGTTATAAAAAACTAGCTAAATTACATGATTGCAAAGAGTAATGGGTGTTGCGGATGACATAATAGCTTTTCTGGCATGTTCCAGGCGAAAAAACACTTATCGCTAGCATTACAAATCATCTCATCTCAATAGAGGTTTACCAAACTAAAACCCGAAATTATTTGATTTTGGATCTCGAGGTTTTCTACACAAAGCTCCATGTTGTTATGCACTGATCTGATATAAACATTACCAGTGATAAATTAGCAAACCATAAATTTCCTCGTGTACATACATTTGTGACATGTTATAAATATTACGTGCTTATTATAGAAGCCTGTTAAACAATACCTCTTTTTACTTTTTCTGAGCTAGCACACTCTACTCGTGCCGTTTTTATTGTTGCATGAACGGTTCAAATCCGCCAAGAAAAATAAACATATAGTTTTTACGCTTCCGCTGTTGTGCGCTGTTTCATCATAATCACTGACAAAGAAAATCCAGATTGAATTTCATACTCGCTTGCATACAGACTATGACTAAATGGTTAGCGGCAGGAAGTTAAGTGACGTTTTAACAACAAATTATTAGAAAAAACTAAGGATAGAGGCGGATGGGGTACCAACTTCGAAACTGCACAGAGGTAGTTTATATAAATTGGAGTCATATCTAGTTTTCTTTAACTCAAATTGCCTACAGTTACATAAAGGAACAATACAGTCGTCAATTTTAGGAAAAAACAAGGTTGTTGCAACATTAGCATGGTGCGTTCAGCTTTCACTTTATGGTTTGAAGTGTATTTTCTTAAATCAGCGTGCCGTGTTTTGATGGGACATGTTGTTATAATAATTGATCATAGCTAAGCAGTACATATATGTTTTTTAAACCCTTTCAAGGATTTTTTCAGTGACTATATAAGATAATAAAGGTTTTTTCTTTCTAATAGAGCTCACAAGCTCCACATATATTTCTGGAAATGATGTAAGGAAATTGTTATGCCAGCGGCCTATCTCCATCGGCTTAGCTTTATGATACACAAAAGTAGAATAGAATACAAAAGGAAACGGTGAAATTGATACAAATGGTGTCGTTGAATTGCTAGTTCGATTTCCCTTCTTACAGGTATCCATTACATAGGGTAGAAAACTAATACGATTTTATTCAATATTCATTCCCTTAACGAGAACAACACTGGAAAAAGCGAGTTTTAAGGTTTTTGGTTGGGTATTGCTACTTCAAAGTGGTAAAAAATATTTTCCCTCATTTTATCCTTTTCTTCAACGGTGGAATTGTTTTGCTAGAAGCGGGTACTATGTATATTGTTCCTTCTTAATATTTCTGCTTGTAAAAACCATCTGAGCTCCAGGTCAAGATTCTAATAATGGTGGATATTAAACGTACTACGATTTTCTTTAGGTAGAGTACACAATCATATAAATTTCGCATTTTCTATTGTGCTGCTTCTGAATGAATTGGATTTTAAAATCATCTCAAAATTTAATAAACCTACCATATATATCCATATTATTCATAGGTTTCCATTGAAGGGATTGTAATGACAATACAAAGCTCGTAATTGCTTTTATATAAACCAAGTGTACATATGTGATGAAAGCATAATTTAACCGGATATTTAAAAGTGTATATTTTATTACATGATACATATTCAAGTATTGCAGTAGAAGCACTCAAGTTCTTGGTTCCTTTTTGGCTTGCTTATTATTATCCATTGGCAATTCTGATAAATGAATCAGAACCACTACAACAACGCTGTTGAAAACTATTATTATTTCTTTAACAAGAGGCGCTAAGAATGCCAAGGATTACTTATGTATAACTTTAAATCTTTTAGTAAAGAGAAAGTTTTCTTGAACTCAATCACGTTTATACATTATGGGAGTTGAAGTCGGAAGCTTTGTGTTTGCTGCCCTTGTTGTAGAACCTCGCACTATGAATACTTATCTTGAGGCCAAAGTATTTGTATAGCAAATGTACAAAAGCATTTTCACAATGGATTTTTTGCACTTTTCCTGTGTTCTGCAACAGCAACGCTGTGGCAAAGAGAGAAAGTTTGGAGAAAGAGAGATTTATGATCTTGCGGGTTTTCCATCTTTGACTCAATCTTGACATATGTATCTACCGTTTGTGTTCGTTTATAGATTAGGGCATAAGTTGGCTAAAAATTTTCCCAGTTGAAAACTAAACTAGCACCAGACACTTTACATGAAACAACTTTTACTCAAGAAGGGAGTGAGTGAATAAGTGAAACAATACTTTCAAGTCTAATCATGCATTATCGTAACTGGTTCCCTGTACATTATTTACTTATCCACATTCATATGTTACAAGTTGGATACCTATACTCACTGGTGTAAACCCCATTTTGTAAAATGCTTGCATCCCTTCCAAGGTATAAGTTTTATTATGGTATTAGCAATACGGATCGATTCAATTTGTCGTATCCCACTGGGTGTGCACAAGAGAAGGTCGTCGACCATCTCGAACCATTTTTTCCAAAAATTTGATACAATTTGCAATTTATTTATTTAGTTTTACTTAAATACATCTAAAGCCTACAAATATTTTAAAAGTTAAAAAGTATGATATCATCGTCTTACTATTTTCTATGCAAAATGTTATTGGCCTGTGCATCTAAAATTATTTCATTTTGGGAAAACACTAGATAAACTTTTGTTCCCATTTGTTTGCATCTCTAGAGAGATAAAGAAACCGAATTTGTTTTGAGAAAGTCTGCTGTTGTATACTTATAGCATTAGTTTTCATTCAGAAAAATGTGAATACTAACTTTTTCGTCATCGCCACCCACTCATGACCAGTATGCGTGCAGGTGTATTTGGTGTTTGAATCTGTACATACATATTTAAACACACTAATATAGCTAGCTAGGAGGAGAATACTCTAGAGAATGAACAAACCTGGGAAATTATTGAACAATGAATAAGCCTTGTTGATATATAACTTTCACTCTAAAATTTCTACTTCATAACGTTGTGTACTACTGCGGAATTAGTCGCTGGAGAAAACTTTTAGTTACTAAAGGGTAAATAAATACATGCAAACAACTTCAATTGCTACATTTAGGTAATAATCAAGCGTGACAACGTTTGGGTCCAGTGCGAAACAAGTCGTTCGTGTGAAGCTTCAATTGGAATTTCCACAGAACAACAATGTAGTATTCATCTATTGCATTTCATTTATCTTGTTTTCTTCATTGATTTTAAAAAGACGCTCCCAATTTCTAATATTTTGTCATTTTAGCATTCCCGTTTGATGAATTTGTGTTGGTTGAAAGTTTGTTTTATTGAAGTTGAAATGATAAGGTGTGCATGTGCGTTAGAGTAGACCACCTTTAAGTTGACAAAGATAAGTATGCCTTTTAAATAAATTCTAAGAATTAGTCTCCTCATTACTTTTAACTTTATCTGAGCATAGTGTGAGATCCCATATATTTTGTATTCTGACGTTTGTGCAAAAAAACTGAAGCGTGATTTCAATGAATTTACTGCTCCTCTATGAGGGTCGCCACATCCAAATCCGATGTAAGGCAACGGCTCCATATAAAATGCTAGGCCACGTAATATTATCTGCAAAACTTTACTGACATATTTTAACCATGCAGACGTCAAGCTCCCTATTATATTACAAGTTATTATAAGGGGAAATTTTCTGAAAATTTTGAAAGCAAAAGAAAGGGGACACATACTTTACATCAACTCAGTTGACTGAAGAAGACAGATACCACTTTTTCAGAGTCAAGGCTGCACAAAAGCAGACCATAAAAATTATAGCGTAGAGAAATAATGGCACTGATGATGATGATTAGGTAGCAGCATGGCTTTGTATTTAGCGCCTATCTTTATAAACCAAACTGGTGCGAAGGAGACCACAACAATATCATTCTGTCCCCATGTTAGGTACCATCACCCGCTGCTGCCACCACCACCATCCCACAAAACCATGTCATGGAATTTAACGAGAAAAAAAAGATTGCTATGAAATCCCATTTTTCCTTTCTCATGAAAAGGCACCATTTTCATCGCAACCTCTCTTTCTTCTCTATCATTTTCTATTCTTTTTCTTCCAAGCCTTTCACTTGTTAGGCCCACAGCGCTCATTCATAAGACACTAATATCCTTTTATTATTATTATCTGTTCGTATAAAGACAGGAAAGTGCCGTACACTCATTCTACTTTAAGTATACGTGTGTAGGTGAGTATTTTCACCACATTATTATACTGACTATTTGTCTATTGTACCAATTTCGCTAGCAGCAACCATCGACACCGACGCTAAGGTTGTGTTTACCCAAAGATAGTACATACTTAATATCATCATCATCGCAACCACTACTTCCATCATTAATATAAAAAGGGGGAAGAATGCAATTTTTTCTTAGATTATTTTCTTCATTTTTTAAATATCCCTTTTGAGTGATAGTTACAGCAAAGTATGCAAATTCACTGGCACTCCATCCTCCCATTATATGATAATAATATAAAATATAGCTCATAGCTTTCATGTATGATTACATAACTTTGCATTTTTGGATCAATTTAGACAGACAGGGGTGATAGCATATTAAATTTCCTCTTAAACCATAAACCATCAAGTGAATAGTTACATATGAAGTGTTTAGCATATCTTTTGATATCTAACTTTTTTACATAAAAATTGATTGTTACGTTGTTAGTAAAAGTAGTTTACTTTCTCTTAAAGTTAGTATTATATAGAAGGTAGAAAGAGGGAATAATTCCTGTTCATACGCCTACACGAAGACGAGAGGGGGTGCGGTATTTCATGATGCAAATAATTTTATATAGAATGGTAGTTACCATTAGCTCTAATAATGGTTCAAATTATGTGAAAACAGTTTTCACAGTTGTATTAACTACCTTTATTACTGCATATAACTCCAAAGCGTTTTGTAAATGCCAACTCAAAGACACTTTTAGAGATTTTTTGGTTATTTAATACTTCCAATATCGGTTGCCTCCTTTTTGGAAACCACTTTTGTAGATATAAAAACAAATTTTCAATGAGTCAATATTTTTCAAATTGCTCTAGCTATAATTGAATAATTTATGAAATGATGAAATTATCTAAATCAAATTAGATATAGAAATTATATAAAAACGGGTCAAAAAATTATAAAAAGATTCTATAAAAATATTGTTTATAGGTAATACATTTCTTTTTAAGCTCACAAGCACTCAAAAATAGCAAGAATCAATGTTGAAACAACGAAATAACATTAACTGCAACCTAGATATTTTCTTGTTTTTTTAGTTTTGCGTGTTTACTAAAGTCATCCACAGCATGTATGTTTACGTTTAATAATAGGCAAAAAAACTAAAAAATCACACGAGCTCGATTAGGAGGAGGCAACACAAAAACAAAATACACTTTTGTTTGATTCATAGTAAGGTTAATGGAGTGGCGAACGCTTTGTGCTTCCAAAGTGACTATGTACAGTAAAACAACTTTCACTCCTCTCTTTCTTTTCATGTTTTGATAGCATGACAGATTAAAATCAAGTTTGAGCTTTTTAAGATGATTACTATTCCGATTACTACTTGTATTCCACGCAGTTTCACCAATTTGTTACAGTACCGGCAACCTTTTCAACTTTTCATAAAATGGAAAAATTGCGCACAAACAGAGTTACCTCACACAATACCATAAGTTTTTATATTTTTTTGCAAATCGTGTTAAATGTGACCACCCACGATTCAAGGCCTAAAGACACGAGGTTTTTGTGCATAAAAGCTGGATAAAAGAAGCACTTTTGACTTTTATGACTACGTGAATAAAATAAAGCCATTTACCTTTTGAATTGATTGCGCGCTTGGAGAATAATGTTGAAATTTCTACTACCAAAATAAACAAGTTGCTAGCGACATAATAAAATTGTTTCAGTGGGACTAAAGCAGTAATCATTTAATTTTAAGTTTTTAGTTTCCTTTCAGCTCCAGGCATTGCTGCCAAATAACTTGACACCGAGACCTATTACAAGGTCACCCGTTCCTATATAAAGTTTAATTTTAGAAGGTCGTTAACACTAATTATTCATGTTTCATTTGTCACGTACACGTGATTGACATGATTGATTAGAGTTGGCTTTTTATATGAAATGTAAAGTTTTTGATTTATATATTTGTCTAGAAGAATATCATACAATCCTAATGTATGACTTATAATATGATGTGCATGTAACATTAAAACAAGAAAGTATATATATATATATATGCATAATTCTAAAAATATTAAAAATGACTAAAATGAGCTGGATTTTTATATCATTGTTCGCTCTTGCTACTATTTAAGGCCAAGAAAAAATGAACGTGAGTAGGTAATTAAGAACTAAGAATGTATTATATTTCATTGCAATTTATTTTTAATTTCCCCTGTTAGTTGACAGAAGTTTCTAAAATACCGGAAATCTTTTGAAAACTTAAGATAAAGAGTACCATTTATCATAACTTGTAACATAACTCTTTCTTTCGACAAAAATGTATTTTAGCAGTGCCGTATATGGTTTTGTTCTCCTTATGGCGCTGGTCATTGATTCGTAGAAATATCAACCTGAGCTTCAATTTTTATATGAAATCACTGTGTGGAAAATCCGTAGCAAAGTCAAGCGGTAGAATAAGAAGAGAAGAAGAACAAGCTACGATTGTGAATCTGAGTAGTGAGTGGCTGTTATTTTGAAAACCGTGGTTAAATATCAAGTTGAGTCTGCTAATCCCCTGGGTACAATTTCAAATGTCTGGAAGAAAGAAATGAAAGCGTTTCCTTTTCTTAATACGGCCAAATAACAAGCTCAAAATATTTTTATATGATGAACCTTTTCTCTATTTATTTATATCGTTTATATCCTTCCGCTCTTAAATATTACAGCAGCAGTAACTATCAAGTGCCATATGCATCCGCTTTACCTCTTCTTTCAACGGGGATTATAAACATCCGCACAGAATCTTTCTTTCAAAACTAAAGCCTTACAAAAATACTCGCATAAACGAGCTGGCGCACGTGATCGCAGCTTTCTATTAGTGTCAATAAAAATACTTACTCTGTAAGTTGAAACATTCTTCTTTTCTTCGTTATTATACGTATTCCTTTCTAATTATAGGGTCTAAATTACCATCATAGTAAAATGTATTTGTAGGAGTGTTGAAGTATGCTATATTTAACTAGTAAAGCTGTATAAATGCTGTAGGACCAGTGAGCTGAATACTATCAATTATTCCAGGTATAATAAAAGGTGAAGCTGCACAATGGTGACAATACCTAAATACACAGGAGAACAACAGCTTTAAATTGACTGAAACTTCTTTGGTAGTGCAAAATATCCTTCCTATAACGTCCTCATACCCTTTTCTTAGAAGTCATTTTGTATTGTGTCAATAGCGCTTGCCCTGAACTAAAGATACTTTTTTCAAGTATCATAGTCACAGGAAATTCGCAATTGTCGTATTTTCTGGGGAATCCATTCGCAAAGGTAATAGATTGATGTGTCTATTTATGTATATGTGTGAAAAGGTTGGGCTTCTAGGTGTAAATTTCTTCTGTATATCAGATCACAAAACTAGAAGCGATGGTTTGCGAATAATAAGTGAATGAATGAATCTCATTCTCGTTTCTTTCTTTATTCCTTTCGTTTTACCTATTTGTTGATGAAAGAGAGAAACCGTTCACACTAGCAGCATGAATACATATTTGATAGTGACGGTGAAAGGGGAGCAAGTGATAACAATTTCTTTCATTTCTCAAGAATTCATCTAAATAGGAAAAGCAGAATCATGCTTATTCCCAGGATGAAAGACAGTGTAAACAGCATAAATAAATGAAACATAGTACTAGGATATAGCGATAGGACAAAAGATGGAATGAAGAAAAGCGTCGTATACAAAATGATACATATCAAATGAACGTAAGTTCTTAATATGAAACCTTATTTTTCTCTATTTATAGAAAACTTTTCTGGCTTGATAAGGAAAAGGAAAATGTGCCAGGAAAACAGTATAGCCCGGAAAATTATTGCGAGGATTAACCTTTAATATTACGTTGGTAAACTTAATGACAATACGTTACTATTATGACTAGGACGAGATTCCTGTTTGCTACCAGCTTTCAAAATAATAGAAACTTTAAACGGATAAAGCTCAAAAGGTTCATATCGGAGGGTTAGGTTGAATGATATTCAGTTTACCATGTGTCACATTATGCGTACGAAAGCACTTTTGGAAACTAACTGTTGTAACTTAAGTAAGCTGATGTGAGTGAAATAGAATAGAGTGAGCTTTGCCAACCCTACGACAATTTCTAAACATATATAGGTAAGTATTGTATAATATTCTGTACGTTTATAAAAGTTGTTAAGCCAAAAATGATAATGTTAATGATATGGTTTGGTATGTTCTTACAACTATATCACAACCATTTTAGACTCTATCATAGAGGGTTGTCGTTGAACCACATATGAAAGAAAAAGTTTGCCCCAAGACAATCACTGAAGATCACCCAGATTGTAGCTATAAAATTTTTTTATCTTTTACCGTTGATCTTGAGTCGGAACTGCCTTCTATTCAGTGTAAAAAATGAACATCTTGAATTTCCCATTGTATGATCCTTGTTAGTCATAAAAACTTGGCCAGAAACTTGTCTAATGTACTGTTTCCTGCTTTTTTACTATTCTCTGCGTATTAACTTCATCCACAAACGAAATATGATAATTTTTACTTAAATGTAAATTGAACAATTGATAGAGTTATGATTTTAAAATCTTTTTCAAAGGATATGATAACATTACAATAATTTTCAAAGCCTGCAATAAAATTCTATATATTGAACATTAATAACATAGAATATTATTATGATCACAAAAAGTTATAAAAAGTTTTTTATTTCTGCTAAAAATCTGTCCTAAGTTTACCTCCTGTCCAGAAAAATTCATGTGGATCTAATAATCCAAATACGAGTGCTGGCGAGCATAAAAATTTGCACGAATGAACAAACACAAACGTATATAAAATTGCAAAGTGTCTGTGTAGTCATCGATCTAGCTTCCCTCTGATTATTTTGCATTTTATGTATCCTGTCTCTCTGTTTTTACATTACAGCAGAAATGTAATTCTTTTTTACCAGGCAGCGGATTTTTAAAAACGGAAACATTGTTGATGAAAGTAGAAAAATTTGAATTTTTAGCTTATTTAAAGAAAAATGTAATCTGAAAAGTTTAGTACTTACACGTTTCCTTTATACTATAAACCTGAAAAAATCTTTGCAATGGAATAATAACCTTATTGAGTCAGAGCTATAGGCAAGAGGTTTTAGAATAATATGCAAAATCGTAAAAGAAAAGCAGAAGCTGCCATGATGATAAAAAGCGTTGTTTTTCCTTCCCACATATATTTCCTGTCGTATACGTGTTTGCCTCCAGGCAGGAGCTATCCTCACAATTTTTCATATTCATTAAATTTTCTTTTCTGTTGCGTTTTCCGTCTTCCAATTCAAGATATGTTGTTGTAGGATAGTGGCCTGAAACAAGGTTTTCCGGTAAATTGGATGCTAAAAAGGCAAGATGGTTTGAAAGAAATCTAATTTTGCTCGGAAGCACAGGATGCATATTGCAAGAACTAATTCCGGTATACAAGTTTATACATGTCTTTTAGGTAGGATCTGGTAGCTAAAAATAATAAAGACTGTTGCGGAATATGAATTTGTATTCATGTATTTAACTACATATCTAGTAGTGTGCCTGCAGAATCTGATAAATAATGCCAACTTTTAGCAAAAGAGTTTTGGAAACCACATTTTTGCATTTACTTATAATATGTGAAATGTGGGAAACCTCACAATTCTATTTATTTCTTCTCTACTTTAAATACACAGATACTTTCTCTTTCCACCATTTCCGTAGTGCTGCTAGATTTCTCTTCAACTTTCCCTACTCAAATGATTCTGGTTAAGGAAAAGTTCATGTGAATGAAATTACTACTGTTACTCATTACTTCCACTTTTGTAGTTTTCAATATCTGCTAGCTCTTCCACACACCACGCGTTTAGTTTTCCCCATTCTTGTTAACTATTATTCATCTTTATTACGCATCACATTAGCGCACATTTACATTCTTTCCCTTCCTTTCAATTGTTTCAAGTTACAAAGGGTGTATTCCTTTATTCTGAATATAATAATTCCTGCAATAAGGTTGAATTTATGAAAAAGTTGGCTAATTTATAATTTAAATTTCCTGAAGAATTTTTTATTCAAGAGAAAAAAATAGTTCTTTGCAAAGGTATATATTTATATTTTGAATTTTAATGTCTTGCATAAATGCCTACTATAGTGTGCGCAGTTCATTTTATTTAATCATGTCAGTAGTCGACATAAAGAGATAATTAATCTAATATTCCGACTGTGGTTGGAACTTTTTGATTGAAGGAATTGGTGTAAGACTTGACGTAATGCATCTTAATTGTACCAAAAGCGATGCTAATTTCTTGTAGTCTGAGATCTAGCATCCACATTTGCCACAAACTTTGGGAAAACTTTTGGTTTTAGGCGAATGCTATTTCACTATCATTTCATTTAGTTTTACAAAGTGAAGTTGAGTCAGTGGAGGGACGAAACCATCACGTCAATCAATGCTTAAATCATATGGGAGATTATGTGTGGGCGGATCTGCTGCATCAAGAATCGTCTATCATCCTTATTAATCACTGCTTCCTATGATGCATTTATCAAAAGCCCACTTTTGCTTTGGCCTTCTGTCTGTTTCGGCTAAATGAACCCAATTCCATCGAATACGGTAAATTTTTTAAAAATCCTACGCTTGAAATGTTCGTGTTAAACATGCTTTAATATTCTTTTGACCATATTTTCTGCCATTTTCATTATGCATTTATAAGGATAAAATATTTCCTCAGTATTTACATAATATAGAGCAACTAAGTTTTCTGTGTCAAAAACCTATATGATCATTCTTCTGTGGCCAACGTAAAATTAATAGTATATAGACACATTAGCTTTTCTTTGCATCTTTTTACGCGTATGGTTTGGTTGCTTTAATATAAGATTTAACCTACCCACGTCGTAGACACTGGTTTTTACCCAAATCAGGTATATCTGTCTGGGATGTGGCTAGAATATATGTAATAACAATTTATACCTTCTCAGCCTTTCAAATTTTAGCTGGCGTCCGCAGATTTGTTCTAATAGGGAAAGTCAGAAAGAGGAAGCATGAGCAATGCACTAATGCAGATCGGTATAAGAGCAAAATGATTGATGCTTGTCTGGCACTTTACCTATTTGAAACTGTCACGAAAGGTTCTTTCACAACATGAAGGTACTTTCCTCTCAGCCAAGGGAAAACCCTTGCCCTTCTTTACTCCGAATCGTAATACAATCTCTTAAAAAAGTATTAATAGGGTCGATTCGAAGGGAACTAATGTACAAATATCTGTGATTGCATCTATCACAGGAATATTCAAAATGAAATTTCTATAACCATATGAAGGGATATCATGTGGAGATATTTTGAGGAAGCTGTTTGCATTGCTTCAAAAAGAAGGAATTAGGTATGCATATTTACTTTATTTTTACATGCATGCACCACTAAAAGTCCTATTTAAGGTAACAATTTAAACAAAAGTGTTTGAAAGAAGAAATAAAGGAGTTTGAGGACACTGTTGAACAAAATAGGTACAGACGAGCAAAATGTTATAATTTCAACCTAATACATTATAAGAATAAATATTTAATGTGAACAAAAACAACCAGTATACGCAGGGTACGAGTAAAAAGGGACAGCAAAACTACGGTTTTCGTCACGCTACCACATTCTCCTTTGATTTTGTTACTTTCACTCTCATCATCATCAACTCATTCCATTAAAATAAAAAGAAATGAAAAAGGAACAAAAGCGAAGAAAAGAAATATGAATGCAAAATCTAGTATTTTATCTTCCCATCATCATTTGCCTAATGTAGCTTCCCAATTCATCTGAAAGTTTTCTCCAAATCTGTTCTGAATTCTTTTGATGTAACTGCTTAGGTTTTGTACTTTTTCGAACTTAGCGTTAGCTCTATACTTACAATAATGAATTGTGCACTTTGAGATTTTATTCTCGATTTGATTTTCTGCATTTTTTCATACAATTTTACTCGTTCACTTAATTTGGATTGTTTTAAAAATTGAATATAAATGACACGAAGAGATTTTATAAAATTTACCGATGGATTTTAAAATAGCAATACCTTTAACTTAAAATGTTAAACGAGTATGCATTTTGCTATCTGCAATAAACCTACCATGTAAAATATCTAACAAAAAGTCTCACGCATTTCAACATTGTTGAATTCTTCTTAGTGAGTTAAGCATCTCAGTATTCATTTACTCATTACAGATTGTAATTTAAAAGAAAATAGTTTTGCTTTCTACTTTTCCTCAGGAACAATCACTTTCTCCTGGAAAATTATTGTAAATACACAGAACATTCATTTTTCTTTCAGTGAATATATGTAAATAATATACTCTGCAGTAATGGGATTCTTCATAAGAATTTCCTTTGAATACAAAACGTATATTACATTTTATTATATTTACTTATCCTGTGAGAATAGCTGTTTTCATCTTTCTTGTGAGAAACTCTTCTTTGAAGCATTTTAAGCTCTGCAGTAATTTTAGAAAGACGCTTCAGAAAGGAGATATACACGCATCCCAAGTGACAGGTGCAAACAGCGTGTAAGATAATGGAATCCTCGAAAGTATACGATGGTCCAATTAAAAAGAAAAGGTTCAGCTGTGTTCCCCTGCAACTGGATTACCTTTCTTTTTGTTTACTTTAGCTCTTCGTAGGAAAAAAATAGTTTCTAGATGTAACCTTGTTCTTTCTTTCTGCATTATCTACACGGACAATATACAACGTCCAAATTTTGTTTACTCTTTTAAGAAGTAGATCATTAATTGGCGCATTTTAAAATAAATAAATGGAATCTTTTATTAAAGAAAATATTTTCTTTCACAAAGGTTCTTAAAACTTTAATGAATGCTATACATAACTTGCTTTGAATAATAATAATTAATATTTACAAATATTTTGTAGCTTAAGTTTAATTAGGCAAAACAATATTTTTTGGAGATTCAATCTCATTTGTACTTAAATATACAATGGGAATAATAATTTTCAGTTAACGAAATCTTGTTAAAACTGCAAAATGTACTGAAATTTCTAATTTTGACAAGAATTAATGAGTAGATGAATATGTACATGTATTGTTGCGTATTGATGTTTAACCATTTGCGTTCATTTAATTGGATACATAATTAGGTTGATCAAAAGATAAAAGTCCCAAGAATATTAGTATTTACAGACAAGGTAAATTATTTAATAAGATAATTCCACCACAAAAATCAGCCTTAAAAAGAAATACAAGAATCTTCATAAATGCAGCACAATTCTTTAATTAGATGGAATAAAGTATTTTTTCGTGTGAAATGGCCTTAGAAATGAATCCCCGAGTCAAGAATATAATCTGAAACCGTTGCAATACCAAATAATTAATTAGATACTATTTTGGATGATTCATAGCTCTCCTTGCTTACAGAAAGAATAAAAAACTTTGAACTCGCTGCTGTGTAGCTTACATACTTTACTCTGATGCCTTTTGAAGTTTGAAGGATTATTAATGATTAGTAAACCTTAAGCTTAGGTTCCAATCTTACCAAACAACCTATGTAGTTATATTTGTAGAATTAATCACAATTCAAGGAAGTGTCGCGGTGGTAGTAACTTGATTCGTTTTATAATTAAATATACATTTTATTAATAAGCTCTGCAAAGAAGAGGCGGGATGCTACTAGACTTTAATTAAATTAACGGTGAAACGAAGCATGCCTATTTGCTAGGAAAAATACATAGAAAGATTAGTAAGCGCTTAATTTCTTTTACCCAGAGCACAATCTGAATATTTTACAAAGGAAAGTATAAAACCGTCTCCATTCAAATGATGTTTATGAACATAAAGCTTATTATTCATAAAACGTAATGCCACAATTGGAACATAAAATTGAAAAAATCTGCTTTGTAGATTTAGATAATCTGAAAAAGCAAGATGCTTTGCTTTATAGTTAAAACCTTTACATTTAACTCACATTTATTCACAAAATTTATCCAATTCAAGTTTTTAGATAAAAGATTATGATCTCAATTGAAATATGAGGCAGATATTTGATATTCCAAAGAACTGAAAATTTATAAATCATATAAATCCAATATTTCAGTCTCTTTTCTTAGCACAATCTTTTCTTATTCTATTGAAAATGAAAATTAAATTGAACATACGATAATATTTTATTAAAAGCTTTAGTACTAGTCATACTGAGTGTTGCCGCGACAAAAGAAAGAAAACGGCGAAGATATTTTTATTTAACATTTTTATTATTTTTATTGTAACATGTACATGTTTTTTCTCTGAGTGCCCCGAAAAAGAAAGTGGGGATATGAAATTTGTAGAATGGCT